>VOMN01018302.1:0-15574 GCA_014899125.1 Orchestia grillus
CGCTACTTATTCCAACCTTAAAATTTTAGCTACCATGCTGGCCATGAAGCGATGTACTGTGGTCTGTACCCTCAGTGTACACCGGTCATGTGGAGGCTACTTCATGATGAGGAAAGTACTAGTGAATGCAGGAGGAGTGCTAGGCTATAAGGAAGAAGTACTAGGCTAATGCAGGAAAAGTACTAGCTGATTGAGGAAAAGTACTAGGCTAAAGCAGAAGTACTAGCTGATGGAGGAAAAGTACTAGGCTAAAGCAGAAGTACTAGCTGATTGAGGAAAAGTACCAGGCTAATGCAGGAGAAGTACTAGCTGATGAAGGAATAGTACCAGGCTAATGCAGGAAAAGTATTAGCTGATGGAGCAAAAAAAAGTCGTTTCCAGAAACTCAAGGTTTGGAGACACGGCAGACCGCACCCAGAGGATTTACTCGAGCACTTCTGAGCAAACCTCCACCCCTCCGGCGGGCACTACTCTTGTTCTTGTCCTTGCAGCCAACTGGTCTCCTCCTCGTGGGGATCCCTGTTCCCATGTCGCACCAGCCAAAGTATTGTCCCCTGTCGCCTAGCCAAAGTATTGTCCCCTGTCGCCCAGCCAAAGTATTGTCCCGTCGCCTAGTTTAGCCAAAGTATTGTCCCCTGTCGCCCAGCCAAAGTATTGTCCTCTGTCACCCACCCAAAGTATTGCCCCCTGTCACACAGCCAAAGTATTGTCCCCTGTCACCCAGTCAAAGTATTGTCCCCTGTCCCCCAGTTAACGTAGCAGCCCCTGGCCAGACGGCCGGCCCCCCAAGCCGCCGCGCACCACAAGCTCCACAGGATCGTAGCTATTAAGATCTCCTATCAAGTGTCCTCTAATTAGTCGACAAATTATCCGTTTTGTGGAGCATTTCTAAGCAGCAAAAAAGTCGAGTCCTCCTAGAAGCAGGATTCCGCAGACTCGTTCGCCGGGTTTTTTGGCTGCTTCACCTCCGCTAAACGGACGATCAAGTAAACTTGGGAATCGATTAAGTTTTTATAGGACTTCTCGACCCTTTAAGTGTTTCTAGAGGCGGGATTTACCGCGAGCGCCGGAGCCTTTACGGAAGCGTTCGAAAATCCTCGCTGTCGCACTCATCCTAAGCGCTGACGAGCTCTGCTGCCACTGACGTATATTTTAAAGAACATACCAGTGTTCGTTGTACGTAGGTAAAAGTGCTCGTTGTACATGGGTACAAGTGCTTGTTGTACGTGGGCACAAGTGTTGTACGTAGGTGCAACTGTACTTTGTACGTAGGTACAAAGGTACAAGAGTACGTTGCACTTAGGTCCATGCATTGTGTGCGTTGCATGTAGGTTCAAGTTTACTGCTCGTATTTATAAGTGTACATTGTACTTAAGTAAATCTTCACGTTATACTTATGTACAAGTTTACGTTGCATGTTCTGAAATATACACTAGTCTACAATTGAGCACTCATGTGGGCCAGGAAATTTTTATTTATTCAATCTTATGCATGGCACCAGCACTGCTAGTTGCCATGGAAACTGCATATCTTGATTCTTCACTTCACAGCACTCGGCATAATGATTTGAACGTATGCTGCGCTCTTCTTTAAACAAATATACAGCCTCCCAACGGGAAGGATCGTTCGACTGTTTTGATTCGTTTTGCACTCAACGTAGCGGCGTTATTGCTCCACCGAGAGCAAATATGTATCACTCGAAAAACTACGAAATAATTTGTGTAGAGAAGAGTGAAGTACTTTAAGCGTCGAAATCAGTATTTAAATGTTCATGACTAAAGGGTTTAATTACTTTCATAGTTGCTCAAGTTCATTACACTGCTTTCGTTAAATTTATAATTTTACCTATCGTAATAGAAGAAGTGCAGTATTATTTCAAACAAGTAATTATCGATTAGAATGTGTTGTGTGGTGAACTGAGTAGTTGACTAGCATGTTTTGTGTTGAACTAAGAAGTCGACTAGCGAGTGTTGTGTTGAACTGAGTGGTTGACCAGTATGTGTTGTGTTGAACTGAGTGGTTGACCAGTATGTGTACGACAAAAAGGTAAACTTGCCATGAATTTCCTGGTCGCTGCCCCCCTGCAGTGCAGCGCTCACGCTGGGAGGAGAGCAGCACCGCCACAGCGAGGCACATTTCAGCCTTTTCTTTTACTGAACTTCTTCGATATAAGCGACAACTCTCGCGTTATTTGGAGGTATGTCCCTCTGGAGGAGTGTCACTTCTTAGGCAAGCCACTTAGGGCATGCTCCTTCACCACTCGCTCTCCTCCACTTCACCACTCGCTTCTCCTTCACTTCAGCCCTCGATACACCTTCACTTCACCTCTCGCTACCCCTTCACTTCACCACACGCTACCTCTTCACTTCAGCCCTCTCTACTCCTTTACTTCACCACTCGCTACTCCTTCACTTCACCACTCGCTTCACTTATTCTTCACCTCTATCTTCCCCTTCACCTCACCACTCACTTCACCTTCACCTCACCACTCACATCACCTTCACTTCATCCGTCATTTCTCTTTCCCTTCACCATTAGCTCGTCCAGATGCACACTACCATTTATACTTCAGACGTCCTGACTTACGACCCACATTTGTGACTGATTTCAGAATCAACGATTCTTATTGTTTTATCTATTCACTTTGTAGAATTCGGAATATGTTCGAATTTTGTTATCATTTTTGCAGTCTATCACATGTATAAAAATTTTTAGGTTAGAATAGGCCATCTTTGCAATGTAATTACTATATTAAGAGGTAGGTACAAACATCATACGATGTTTTAGGCTCAGGCTTCACTTTTCGTGCTTAGAAACGAATTTAGAATCACAATCCGAAGTTTCAATGCGACTTCCACCCGTAATTTTTAGTTGTAGTCTTACAAATCCCTCTTAGAAGTGCCATCGAAACTTTCATGTTTTAATTTTAAGGCTGTAATTTTACTAATTGAAAAACCGAATGTCACATACTTTGCATGAGACTGATTTCGGAATAAACAATTTTCTTTGTTCTGCTTCCTTTACGCGTCCACTCAACCCAAGCAAGACACTTGCGAGAAATTCTTCAGCAGCTTCGTGCAGCGACGGCCTGAGTTTGAGCACGCACTCGCCACATAACGAGTACGTCAGTAACATTTGTAATTAACGATATGTATCCGTCGCCTCATTAATTGCCTCCAGCGCTGCACTTCGAGCTCAGCTGTGCAAATACGGGGCTCATCAGGATCATTTTTGTTCCGAAATAAGAAGAGAACATTTAACGCTGTGCAAACTCCACGCTCAGTAATGACACATTCAGATGAGCGGCAAAATTTTATGGATGCGAGGGCTAATGACATCAGTTCTCACCATGCACGCGACTCGTGTGTGTTAGGAAAACTAACAAACGTCATTTGGGTTTCAAACAGGAATGTCCGTAATGCCTTCGAGCGTAGAGTCCAAATTCCCGGGCCCCGTCAACCCTTGAAGGAAGATCTTACTTCATTATATCATTAGGGAGAATACATTTTCTCACCAGGTTTGTGTACGGAGAACTAACGGAGGCGAAGTCGAGAATTGCAGTTTGAGGGCTTGCTGAGTGGAGTGCTGATAGTCCAGGTGATGATGGTCCAGGTGATGATGGTCCAGGTGATGATGGTCCAGGTGATGATGGTACCAGTGCAGAATGCACTTCAAAGTAGCCAGTGTGGCAGTCAACACAAGCTCATAAAATTACAACAGCGAGCGATTCGAGACGTTTTTTGTTCAATTATGTGCAGAGACGTACACCGGTAATGAAGGAGCTCTGAACCGACCATCGGGAGTTTCAACTCCTTCATCCTTCCTCCGTTCTCAGACTAATATGTGCAATATTCATCTTATAAAGCAGAGTTTCAGAGCTGGAATACCGTAGCCCCCAGGTCCCGGAAAAGGTCCCCATGGGTTCCGAAAAAACAAGTGAGGTAAGGTCTTTTGGATTTTTGTTTAATTTCATTTAAGTAATATTACTATACACCCACAATATCTTATTTAATTCTTGCAACATTGAAACATAGGCGTTATCGTGTCGAACCCACTTAGTAGTTAACAACAAGGGTTACGCAAGGATAAAAGGGTTGAGAAACGCTGTTGTAGATAGTATAGATTTTGAATCCATGAGACCTGAAATAAGAGAAATCTAAATCCAGCAGCTGAACAGCGTCTTTCCTGAGCAAGTTGTCCGTCTGCTCGTGGTTTTTTGTGCCACGGAACTTGCTTCAAAATTGAAGTCAGGAGTGGCGGCCTCAAGATAGCTCAAGAGACAACTGTCTCTTCCAAATTAACCCCGGCTTCATTACTCTTCCCACGTAAATTTTCACAGTCCGACAGAAGTTGTTTACTTCCTTCGGAGGTAAAGAATTGAACACGTTTGCTGTCCCTGTAGTGTTTTGTCAAGAGGCTCTCTGCTTCATTTAGGCTAAATTGTATTCTGTTACGCTCAATTGTTATCAATAGCTCTTGCCTCGGACGAACGGAAGGGGTCAAGAGGCATTTTGCTATGTGGAAAATTCTACTAAGTTTTTCCCCATTATTGCACCATCATCATTATGAGGAGTATAGTTCTAACGAGTTTCACTTAAAATATTTTCACTCACATCAAGAAACGGAACAAACTCTGAGGGCGGCAGCGGATGACAAGAGTCTAACACTGCGAGGTAGAGACATGCTTTCGAATCCCAAGCATTTTTTCCCGTAGAGAAAGCGATAGTAAATTGATTTGAAGTTAAGTGAAATACGTGACATCTGAATGATTTGTAAACAACGACTGGATTAAGACAAGATGAGTTTATGGACTAGAAATTAACAAGATTTGAACATTATTTGGTCCTTACGTATTATCGGGAGGACCTCATTCCCAAAGAATACAAACATTTACCCGAAATTTGGGAGAATTCCCCATGCAGTGGTTGCTCTTGCCCAACAAATTTCTCGAAAAATCCTGGTATGAAGTGTTTTTACCCTAAATTGTACATGAAATTTGCCCTGGAAAAATATTACTGGTCAATATGTTCAGAAGATATGATTATTTCATCATATGAAGCCAATGAAATTATATAGCAAGCAATTGCGACGTTCTGGCCTCCGGAATTACAAATGTAATGGTTAGGTTAGGTTAGGTTAGGTTAGGTAATTCCGTTTTTTTTAAAGGTCCTCCCGATAATACGTAAGCACCCATTATTTCTTACCAGGAGATGCTTTACGTGTTCTGACATGTATATAGTCATCCACAATTCAACATAATTGAAATTTTTATGACGTCGCAGCGCAGTTTCGTATTTACTTCGATACATTCGAAACACCGACAGCCATTTCCAAATTTTTACGTATTCCGAAACTTGGGATGCATCTACTTGCTCTGACATTCTGCAACTTTGTACTCGATGAGACTTAGAATTTCAATATATTCTGACAAAAATCAACCCTAATCAACTTCGACGTTCCTAACTACATTCTTAAACATTCCCGATCCATACACTCCCAGACCCACCGTATACTACATTCATACTCCGACATGCCTCACCACACACTCTGACACGCACAAATCACACTCTGACATACACAAATCACACACTTTGACATACATAAATCACACACTCAGACACACACAACGCACACGCAGGGATGTACAAAAATCCCCTTCACACCTGCGACACAAAACACGCCACGATCCCACCACCTAATCAGTTCATGTACACAAGGAGGCGGGACTTGTCTCACAAGTCATTAGCCTTTGAGGACAATAACGCAACGAATAAACTGCTGCAGTGCACCACTACAGTGCGAAGCTTCATAAGAGTCTTACTTAGTAATAAAAGCTTTAGCTAGTGGTAAAAACCCTAACTCAAACACTCTACCTAGTAATAAAAGCCTTAGCTAGTGGTAAAAACCCTAACTCAAACACTTTACCTAGTAATAGGAGCTCAACGTAGTAATAATAGCGTCTCCACGCTAATTTTTTTCGTGTTTGAGGAAGATATCAGCGATAATAAGAGCCAACTAATATTCGGGTTCTTCTAGATGGATATTGCACGAATGGAACCTGAAATTCGAAAAAACTAAATTTAGCAGCTGAATAGCGCTAGTCCTGAGCAAATTGTCGGTCTGCGCATGGTGTTTAAGGCCACGAAACTCTGCCTCAAGATCTTAGTCACAGGTGACCTCAGGAGAGCGCCATAACCAGCTATTTCTTCCAAATTAATTTGGCTTCATTACTCATTCACAATCAAACTCTTGTCAGATATATTTCAGAAAGATTATTTTGTTGCAAAACACGTTTTCTGTTCATATTGGAACATTTCTGAACAAATTTGCACACAGAGTCACAAAAAAGCTCGAAGCTGTAGTCTGTTCGTTAATTCATTTTAGGTCAGTCCTAGCACAGACATTCATTTTGGAATATTGAGAAACTCGAATCCGTTCTTTATCGTGTTAACAGAATGTACCGTTAGAGCTTTCACATTTTGCGTTCAATGAAGCTGCAGGGGAAGCAGGTAAATTAGATACAGAAGAAGTAAAAGTATCAACATACCCACTGCTTCCTTGCACGCGGGTAGACAAAAATGACCGTTTCTTGAAATGAGCGCATAATTTGAAGCAGGCGAGACTGCTCTGCTCTCACACTCCTGTACTTGTCATCCCGTCCAGTGGATGCGCCTCTCCAGCCTGGGTGTTTGAAAGAAAGGTTGATGTATGCTAACACGTGTCAACTTCCGTGCGAAATAGCACTGCTGGCAACACGTGCTCTTCTAACCACGACGTCCTGAAGGAGACTAGAGATCGCAGGAAACAGAAGGTGGCCAAGTATAATGGGACTTAGATTTTGCAGCAGAGAGACTCTGTCGAACAACCAGTAAACTAACAACTAGCACAGACCGAGCTCTATTCTCCCACGAAACTTAGTTTTCTCAAAATTCCGGCTTGATGTATCCGACATCCATGCATAAGAATATTATATATAAGTTAGTCATTATAGTCGATATCTAACTCAAAGGCGCATAAAATGAGACCAGATCCGCTGATATGGCGCTCTACTGACTTAATAAAGAGAAAAGTTCCTCAGCAACTTCCCTCGCTGTCTTCAGTTCTGAGTACCTCAGGTGCCTGAGCGATCGTATCGATTGCATCAAAAGGGTGCGGTTAGATTCGTAGGTCATAGCAACTCCGCTTCTGCAGCTCTTCATGTTAATAACCGATAGATCAAAGATAAGTATTAAGTATATTATTAAAATCTCCTACCTCTTATGTTTTCATTGATTTTTAAAAGGTAAACATGGAATGGTGGATTTATGTGCATGTTGCTTACTTGTTCATGACTTAAACGTTTCAACTTCTGATGCCATACAGCTGTGAGCGACGAGATCCCTACTCTACACCTCGATATGTATTCTAAAATGGATTTTTACAGAAGAGTGCAGATTTTGAACGAGTACGAGTATGTGTGCGTTGGTAATCGAGCGATGACGCCGCAGTACTCGTTATCACCCTGCTGTGATACGCCCCTGCTGGACATATTCATGGACGATCATTTGGAGGGCAGTTTTTATCAGCGCCCTGACTGCCCAGCCTCGTGGGGCGATAACTGAGTCCATGATAATAAATGTGCTCTGACGCAAGCACTGCTGCAACATACAATAGAATAAGGCAACAGAAATGAGCCCGGTCACCCATCCTTGGGTCTCTGTACACCTACATAAGTCCCTCGCCGTAGGACATAGTAGAGCTGTATTTTGTACCATGTACAAGTTTTCATTCAGACGGTAAGGAGGTATGTATTGGAATAAAATAGTTTTTTTAAAGGTATTTGACACTTCAGATGGTCCTTTGTAAGAATTTTAGGCGATGAAAGAACACAGCGCTAGCTATGGAGCAGCCAGATGCTGCTGGATGGACACTAAGTTGGCTGACTATGCTGTGTCGAACTCAAGTTCAGACATCGAAATGTTTCGAAGTTGCGTTTATAATCTAGTTCAACTTTTTCATCTTGTTCGAAATGATATGACTGTACATACTTATAGGTTAGAATCAATCGAATTTTGAAAAAAACGTTTGGAAGCTTCTTTCCTTAAAAATTACTTCCATTGCAGACTTGTTCTGCAAACAATACGTTTTTAATTCTATAAAATGAATGAAAATTAGAAACTTAAATGGATTCACCTACGACATTGAATTCACAAAATTTAATCTGCTCACAATACAAAAATATTTCCAGCTTTACCGCAGCCGTCATGGGACTGCCTTCCTGGACACAACTCGACGCTCGCCCCGGCAGCATCATCTCCCCCCCCCCCTGCCGCTGTCGGGGCGGCCGCTGCTATTAAGCCTCCTTGTGAGGCTGACAGCTCAGCAACAGCTACAAATGACCCTCCTTAACTCTTCTATAAAACTCCCACAATGGAACTAAAAATGCCAACAAAACTCGGCGTTCGTCCGTGCAACGCAAGCTGGTCGGATTACTCCTGTAAAATGAAGTGGCTGAGGGAAGCGACGCTGGTCTCTGGTGAGTCGGCATGAGGATCCACCGATCAATGGGTCAAGATTGAAATATTTTCTGTCTTTTAAACGTAGAATGTTTGAGCGCGCGGCGGGAAGACGCTGCTGGTTCACGGAACTGCCTCAACGCACCAATAATGACAAAAGAGAACTGTTTCTACAAAACGTGTCTTTTAAATTTTGAGAAACACAAGCTGCCTTCACTTCATGCTATGGATGTCATGTACCACGTAATGATATTGTTAAGCCAAATGAAAGGAAAGTTAGCAGATATTAGAAAACTTAAAGTATTTTTCCACAAAATTTCACTGGTCTAAAAACTGTGGAACGTACAGTTACCGGCTCTCCATGTAGATGTCACTACCAGAGACTGGAGATACACATTTCTACTTCGCCAAAGCTCACACAATTGTATCCAAACCGAATTTCCCGCAGCCATTAGTTACTCTCACCGGAATCCTTTTTACATCAATGCTGATAATTTTTTTACCTCCCGCGAAACGAGGATTTTGAGATGTTCCCTGCAGATCCGTGAAGGTGCCGCGGTGCTAATACACCGCCAATTCCACCTGAGTGATCATTAGGCCCACATTCCCTTGGTGGTCCTCCTGTGCGGTGGCTTACATCCTTTCACTTTATTTGCCATTGAGTTCTTTTGAAGCAGCAAAGACCGACCGGCTTCATTTGATCGATCTGGCCTTCGTATGGAAGAGCTTGCGAGCTAATCTTTTGATAGTGTTAGTTTTGGGCATGTCCCTTTCTAGCGCTGCTCCTCCGCTCGATTTCTTTTCGGCGTTTTGAGGCCCATTCTGGTCATTTGTTAAGTGATCAGATAGAGGCCCGCTGTCCAGACCTCGGCTAAATTGATGATCAAGATTGTCAGGACTCGTCATCTGTGGGAAGCAACTATAAGTCTTGCTTTTTACGTTCAGACACTTTTTTGTGACTTGCTATACAGTAATGATTCTTCTTTCCAAAATGACACTTTCGTTATTTGCTCAAAAGTTTTTTTCCCAACCTGGAACTACCCACAAAAGAATTTCCAATTATTTGGGGCATTCGTTCCTAAAACATTTCCGAATGGACACGGAATGTTGGCTTCCAAAGTTGACCGCATTCTTTATTTTAATTCATTATAATTTTCCGAAATATTTCTTCTTCTTCACCATTGGGGCCGTCAACTGGTCGTGATCTGTGGTGCGTTGTGAAAATTTGTTGCCACCTTCCAGCATTTCTAATCCAAAACTCAACAGCTGGTTCCACGATAAGCTCACTCGAGTGTTTTATGAGCGAGACACTCTGGGCTGGAGAAATTGCCGTCAGCCCCGAGGAAAGTGCCGCTTAAATGGCAATAGCGATGGATCCTCTTTAATTAACACTTTACGCCTCGCAGCGTTTCCTTGCAGTGAACTAATCTTTCTTTTCGTTGTTTGCGAGTTAGAATGACAAAAAAATGAGTAAGTTAACAGTAACAGGTGCGCTCTGTGTTACAATCCTGTAGTTGAAAAGGGAATTTAAGGTCGATAAAGCAATGGAAAAATGGTATTCACTTGTGACGTTCGAGTAACACATCCTAAGATTTGAAGGGTTAATAAGAGCGATTTCTGTTACTCTGATGGAAATTTATCGATGCATGTACTTCCTCACAAATCAGGATAGGAACTGGAGTCATATTATGTATGAGGGCTTCCTTACTTCTCTAAAAGTTGTATTCCTAAGCTAACAATATTGGTCCATAAACACTACGCTCAGAGTTTCCTCTGTGGAATGCGAGCAGATGGACTCAGCATTGCGAGAGCCTCGCATCAGCATTTAACTGGTCTGAGAGCATTAATTGCCCTGCTCTCACAAGCATCACGGCAGCACTTTTGATTTACTGACAAAATTTAGTTTCTTCTGTAAAAGAAGAGCCTGGCAGCCGCCGAACCTGAGATCAGGGGAGACAAGTACAGCGCCTGAGGGACTGCACTCAATTTATTGCTCATTAAGATTGGCTCTAAATCATGCTGTTGCTTCACTAACTGACGCCTTTTAATTAATGCTAAGAAAGAGCTCAGTTACTCTCCGATCCTCTGCGACCTGGCCGAGCCGACGCGCCCCCCTGTGCCGGGGCACCTGCTACTAAAACAGGGCAAGTTTCATGAAAACGAAGTCTTTGAAATGTTTTTAGCACTGTCGTGAACTGATGCGCTGACGCAGCCTGGCGAGTCCCGTACTGGCACTCGGTATGCTTGTCATGTCTTGCAGCACGGTAACGCAAGCAGATTTAAAGTTCAACTTTTTTTCTTCTTCCTGCGCACAGTGACTGCACACAGTGACTGCACACAGTGACTGCACACAGTGACTGCGCACAGTGACTGCACACAGTGACTGCACAGTGACTGCACACAGTGACTGCACAGTGACTGCACACAGTGGCTGCACACAGTGACTGCACGTGAGCAATGTTTTGTAGCTGAGATATTCCCTGCCGATTTCGCTGGGAAAGATTCGAGTGCAAAATGAAAACAAACCACGGACGTAACTTTTCTGCAAGCGTCCGAACAATTCTGGTGCACACGTAATTATTCTTTTTGAAGCTCAATAAAATTCCTAAAATTGCTTATATTCTCATCACAAAGCCTCCACTCTTTTAGCAGCGATGCTTCAACGGCGTCATAACTGCAAGTCCCCGTGTATTGAGCGTTCTTATAATCATGCATTGCAATAGCACCCTGTTCATAGGCCATCATAATTTGGTTGCAAGAAGTACAGTTTTATGTATATTAGATATTTTTTTGCTCCTCTACATAGGAGCCGTACTTTCCTATTGATTTAGCTCCTGATCCGTGAATAATTCATCGGAATCATCAGCTAGGCTGGAAATAAATTAACAATAGAGTACAACTGTGCCTTTTTGAGAAAGCGTATAGCTCATTTTTTTACTCAACTGGTAAACATAATTCAAATTCTGCCCATGACTATATTTGAATGTCTCTAAGAAAAAACATTTGCATAAACATGGACTCAGCTCAACCACTTTTTTTAAGAAAAAAAGTTGCCATAGCGCGTAACAAAGTAATTTCTGCTCCAGGTAAGCTGGATACAGATCACAGTATTTAAAAACTCGTTTTTACTAGGATTTATCCTGAAGATCGAGGCTCTCTATCCTTCTCTCGAGCTCAACCGACTTGGACCCCGGGGCTTCACTCCGGTCCCTGATAGCGCAATAAATCTCCAAGCAGGATAGATATTCCTGCAATTACGGAGCTTGGTCTCGGTAGCGACCCAAACTGTAATAGATCATCTCTCAGGGAGAATAGGTCTTCGCACCACGAAGCTTCTTGTCCGCAAAACGAGAGTTCTGCAGCGTACGCACGGCCGTTCAGAGCGCTCCTTTGCTGTGTTTTGGACACGGCTTCTTGGGGCATGATTAATATTTTCTTCGATAAGATCATGGGCTCCAAATTACGAGCCCGGCTTCTGCAATTATCACAGAATAAAGTACCGCGGTAAAGCTTCCTCAGGTAACAATACCATATGTCATTTTAAAGGCAATAGAAGTGCCTATGAAGCGGCCAGCATCAAAGAAAGTTTAGCAGGAGGAGGGTGAACCTAGACTTGGAGCGTGACCAGGGTGATCATCAATGCCAGAAATTCCTTCATTGGAGGAAGTGGGCATCGAGCTGGAGAAACAACTCGTACACCCTGAAGACATTACGCCGATCCTTTTGTTTGATTTCTTACCCACACTCCCCCTGACCCCCCGCTCGCTGTGCGCCTCATTCATACGGCGCAGCGCCATAAACTGGGAGGGAAATTTCGTTGACGAGCGCAGTTAGAATTTGAGGGTAGCCGTGTTAGGTGCTACGCTGAGTGATTGAAAACTAACTCCCTATTTTTCAATGATTGTAATTTATTCCTGAGCAATAATTCTTACTAGAGCTGAATGGGAGGAAAAATACGCACCATGGAGTTCATTCTTCTCTGGAAGTCGTTCTCAAGAGTTCATTAAGTATCAGAAAAACAATTCAATCTCATTCAGTAGAGCTGCAACCATGAAGATAATTTATTGACTCGTTAATGTAACACATGCAATGAAATTTCATTTTTTATTTTATTACATAGAAATTGAATTACGTGTACAGCTACATACATTCACCAACCAGAGCAAGACACTCAGAGGAACACAGTGACCTACACACTAAACATGTGTTCGAGAGGTGCAGCGAAACTTCACAGCCGCGACTTTTTAAAGCAAAGCGACGTTTTCTTTGAGTTAGTGACGATATCGAGAGCGAAAATATGTGCTGCCTTTTTACATATCTTAAATTCCTGGACTTGTTTTGTTATTTTGAGCTATTGTGCATCTCTTATGCAGTTTTATTCCTTTGACCACTGACACTTTTAAAAGAATTCTTGCACCGGTTTAACTTCTTACGTTTCAAACATTAGAATAACATCCTATTGAAATATCAGCTACGTCCTTACGATAGAATGGCGAAATTTTCAAAAGTGCGTGTAGTTTTATGGTTTAGCCCGTTGCTGTACGTGTCGAGCGTTCATGTATGTGCGCCTGTGCAAAGTGTACGTATGTGCGTGCAGAATGTACTTGTGTGTGCAAGATAAGAAGTCTCCCGCTCCCTTGNATGGACCTGATTTGAAGTTATAGGCCGCGGTGGCCGTAATCTTCTTATGATTCTACACGGTTGTGCCACGCACAAAACCTCCGGCGCAGCCCCGGCTCCTTGCACGAGTCCTGCCGAGCCTCCGACTGGATTTCTAAGAACTTCAAACTGTGCAGGATTTAGCCCATGCAAACTCGGTGATAGAAAGAGCATCTGAATTTTTTCTATTGTCTCTTTCTTCTTGAAGCCTACTGGGAAAAGTAATGAGCTCCCTAAAATTTATTTCATTGTAAGATCGTGATGTCAGACGAGTTCAAATGAATCGCGGTCGCTTAATTTGTGGGAAAAAGTAATTCAAAAGCCATGAAAAAAATGTCATCCGCTTACTTTGGAGTACAAAAATTTGTTTGAAGCAATCGACTTCTATCACCATATTTTTTCATATAAAAGAAAAAGCAAGAAATTACGATTTACTAAAATATCTCGTCATAGAATTAAAACAATTCTAATTACATTCTCCATAATGCTAGTCAATAATCTGAAGAGTTTCTCTTTTACCAGAACCTTGTAAAAAATGAACGCAGTGGCGAGGTAGGCCTTAGGCAGCTCATCGCAGCGACGGTAGTTTTCTGACGTATTCTGGCAGTTTTGCGCAGATTATCTCTATGAGCGAGAAATTTTCTAGTGGCTGCTCGCAGATCTCGGTAGTAATGTTCTAAAGCGGACATAACGGCCGCGCCACTGCGCTACTGGCCAATGAACTCTGCGAAATTAATTTACTGCGCCAGTTTTTAATAAAGAAGAAACGCACCAAAATCTGCGCTGCAGCCAAGTTGAATACTTATGAAGAATGCGAAAGAAAAAATCCTTTAAGAAAAATTGTAATTCCAGGAGCTTAATGGAAAGGCAAGTAATTCATCAAAAAAATGTATCCATTACAAGAGTGTAGCAAATGAGCATAAATTTTATAGAATCCGTAAGGTTGCAATTCTAGAAGCGTAGCAAACATGCATGCGCAATGACGATGTTTGAGCGCTCGTTCCTGCAGGATGTTTTTGCAAGATTTACTGCAGGAGGCGCCGCGCGACCTGCAGCCTGCAGCACCGCTACTGCAGAGCTCGACGGCAGAGGCGCCGCAACTGTACAGCGCGGGTATCGAGGGTGCGGCCGCCTGCCTCTAAAGCTCTTCGTTTTAGCAACTTTTGGAAGGCTTCGTTTCTTGGCTTCAATATCTGTCTCAAACAGAGGAACCTACAATAATTTTTACTGGAAGATAAAGTGAGGGAAACAAACTTGAAAAGGAGTTTTACTAACAAGCCCTTCGAGATAGTCAAATGCGAATGTTAGTGCTGAACAAATGAGTCAAAGTAAAACCCTAAGACTCATTGTGCATGCGAGTGTGTGCATTCTCTTGCCGAGATACCTCATTGAACTTTGTGAGGAATTTTATTCTAGTTCAGCTAGCAGATTCTACTATTCTTAACATTGAGTGCCCATTACTTGGTAAAAGAAAAAGGTAGCTTAGAAAATACCTTAAATAAATACCTAACATTCCTAATTTGAGAAGTAATTCATACGTGAAGCGGGCGGTAGGATTAGACGAGTTTCTACATAGCATTTCTTTCTTCAGTTACAACTGCTGTCCACACAGCTTCACAGGAGAAAAGCTCTCTCGAAAGCAGGGGCCACGACCGTCCATCCTTCCTTCCTAATTGTTTTATAAGGTGAACAGATTAATGATCAAACTTTGCACTAGAAAACATCGATGGACAAAAACAAGTCAAGTGACTTGCGATCGCAGCCCTTGGGATCGAGGAGTGCTGCAGCAAAGGGTTGTGTGCTACAAATGTGCCATCTTTTTTGAAGCTAAATAAACTTTGCGAATTGGCTATCATGCTCTAGCTAAACATCCATCGAATTCTTGACGTTGACTCGTGAATCTATTGTTTCTTGCCTCTTCAAGTGAACCCTGAAGTGGAAAGCAGCTGTCGATCTGAGATGCCACAGTTACTGGCCACATCTGCCACAGCGCCACCGGGAAGCCCCCTCTCCCCCTCACAGTCCGGCGCATATAGACGACCCCATTACCAAACATGCTTTACACGCCGACTTTTCATACTATTCTGTCTTCTTTGTGGCCATGCGCTGCCTTATTTATCGGCCGACGAGTTGGATTAGAGGCCAGGGACCCAGAAAAGGTGCGTTAGCAGCAAACGTCTGTCTAAAGACTAGGTAGCTGAGAGCTCATAATGGCGTACCGTGGAAACTTCGATGCCACTACACCAAGTAATGATCCTTGCAGCTCTGCAAAATCGCCACAAATGGCCTTCAGCCAAAAAATAAGATGATCTTGGTCCCAACGGGGAACCTTAGCACGATTTCCGAGCTTAACAAGATTTTTTATGGTCTTTCAAATTTGTTATGTTCCATTCTCTTGCCAGGCGCAGGCAGAGCATCGA
>VOMN01018310.1:0-21999 GCA_014899125.1 Orchestia grillus
TTTTTTCATGACGTTACGAATACTTATTTGACCCACTGTAAACGCAACAACCATGACAGAAGTGAATGGTCACGTGATAAAGAAGAATGCACCCCAGAACTTTAGTCACATGTTGGAAAACTATGCATCTACTTTTTGCGCTCTGCCTATGAAACAACATCACCTTCGTTTGTACGCAATAACTCTATATGGGGAACCCCCGGAACTCAATGACAAGAGAAAAATATGTATACTTATTACAGGAAGTAGAGCTGCCCACAAAATCTAAAAATGCAGAAGTTGATTGCGCATGAATGTTAGCCAGAAGCGCACATAATTAGTAATAACACGATAGTAATGTGAATTGCAGCGTTTCAATGACTACGTCGCGCTGATAGAGAAGGGACAAGTTGGTATAGATAATAGAGAACAGGAAATCATTGCACAAGGTGTGTTCCCACGCAGGGTTCCCTGCGCATAGAAAAAGTAATTCCATATTGTGTTCCCTGTCTATAGGAACTGCGAGATAAAATAAAGGAGAAGAAAACACTAAGAAAATAGTGAAGAAGGTGTGACAATTGCAAATACCAAAGTGGGCACGATAGATAGATATCCCGAACGTCTATCTATAGCTGAGGTAACCTAGCAGTGGCACCATAGTACACGACAGATAATCGTTTCTAAACCTTTTTACCGCTATGTAACCCTTACGGTTAATCATAAAGCATTCCGCACATGATGATGTCTGTATTACAATATTGCGGTAACTGATACTATGTGGCGCGTGTTTAGTAGCATTACGCATGAGAAATTAAATATAGTAAAAAAATTAATAGCTTATTTCACGTTTTTTGCGGGACCGAACGGCTCCGCGAAATCCCAGTTGAGAAACCTAACTCACCTAACCCCACTACTTAGCCTACGGCCCCTGAGGCTGCCCACAGAATTACAGCGGCGTCACCATTTCAGGTCCCTGCTACCGTTAGTNCAGTGCTTGAGCAGACAAAATTATGGATAATTTTAAAAGCCCTGGCAACAAAAAGTTAGACTTGGTGTTGCAGACCGCTAATGACCACTGCAAATTTAACTGAAGGAACTAATGAAACTGACTAATAGATTACATATTGTGGATTCAACATGCTACTGGCAAATACTCATCCTCGAACGTTTCTAAATAAACATACCACACAAAAAATGTGTGGGTTTGGCTTGTAGAAGCGATCAACTCTTTTAACTCGACTGATTTTTTTCTTTTTGCCCATGAAATTCAGAGTGAATGCTCGGCCGAACGTAGCGCGAAAATTCTCCCACTCCCCCGCCCCCAAAAAAGGAATATTCGTTGAGGCGAATATTTCAGAATGGACTTCGACTTCATAAAAATTGGGAAGCACGCGTAGGGACCTCACGTCTTTGTTCGCGAAGCTGAGCGGTGTTGCACCGACAGCAGCGGCCTGGCGCACCACCACCGGCCTTGTGCACCACCGCCGGTCTGGTGCACCACCACCGGTCTAGTGCACCACCACCGGCCTGGTGTACCACCGCCGGTCTGGTGCACCACCACCGCCCTGGTGCACCACCACCGGCCTGGTGCTCCACCGCCGGTCTGGTGCACCACCACCGCCCTGGTTCACCACCACCGCCGGTCTGGTGCACCACCACCGCCGGCCTGGTGCACCACCGCCGGTCTGGTGCACCACCACCGCCCTGGTTCACCACCACCACCGCCCTGGTGCACCACCACCGGCCTGGTGCTCCACCGCCGGTCTGGTGCACCACCACCGCCCTGGTTCACCACCGCCGCCGGCCTGGTGCACCACCGCCGGTCAGGTGCACCACCACCACCGGCCTGGCACACCACCACCGGCCTGGTGCACCACCACCGCCGGCCTGGTGCACCACCACCGCCCTGGTGCACCACCACCGCCGGTCAGGTACACCACCACCGCCGGTCAGGTGCACCACCGCCGGCCTGGTGCACCACCGCCGGCCTGGTGCACCACAGCTGGTCGCAGGGGAGAAGCGGCAAGGTCTCCCGCAGTCCGAGGGCGCTTGCAAATTTGAGACGTCGTTAAGGAGGAGTTATGGGCTCAAGGCTTTACTCTGGAATTTAATATTGAAGGCCATCAAGACCTTTATCGACTACACAATGGCGCCGCCCGGCCCACCATCCAGCCATGAAGAGGGCGACAAAGGCGCTGCTCACTGCTCTTCAGGAACAAGGGCCTCATGCGTTGACTTGGGGGAAGCATGCAAGTTGTACACCAATTTGCCACAATGTTGTAGGTGACAGTCGGAGTTTGATTTTCAAGCAGCCCGAATGATGTATTCCAGTAGCCCGGCTGAGCGATAAGTAAACTCATCCATTCGTTACCTTCAGTTTTAGGAATTCAAATTTCACACGAGTTATCCGTGAATAAAATTATCGTTCTACGTGCTGCAGGAGGACAGTAAAAAATTGAATCACGAAGAAAAGAGGAAGAGGAGCAAAATTATTCGTCCCCAGAATTCAAACGCGATTCAAACATTCGCGATTGTTTCCCTGTGATTGCCTTTACTTCGATGAAGAGCGAATTCGTCGCGTGTTCCAACTCGTAAGTTCTCCAAATTTCGCTCGCAATGTTTCTCGTTCGCGCATGAGACACTTTTAATGAATTCCAGCACGGTATTTCACGGGGAAGCAACGAAAATTTTCTCACCCTGCTGCGATGGAAAAGAAAACGCTTCACGTGAACCAAAAATTGAGAAAATAAAAGCGCAATGCCTTCACGAGACTTGGAGGGCTCTGGGTAGCACGCTAGTTTCCAGAAAATGAACGTGAAAGTTTAGTTCCAGGTTCCATCCATTGGCGTATGATAACTTGCAATGCAAGGTGCTTGTTACGAACTTGCAAATAATAACTCATGTACGTTCAACTTTACATATTAACGCACGTGTAACTCTGTATGCAATAAACACAAAGATCATTGCGGTATCTATGCTACAGCTTGGTCATAAACTTCCACTCCTAAAGATTCAAATGCGAATTATACGCGGGTCCTGCCAACGAGTCCTGATTATTCTCATTTACCATGGACATACCCAGTAGATTTAGGTATGTGATGTGCTAAACCACTGAAACAATTCGACATTCGAAATTTAACTCGTGCGGAAGAGAGCGATACACGGTTCTGCGACAAATAAATTTGTACATCACGCGTAATGCATTTTAACGAAAAGAGCGTGAATGGACACTCGAGTCAATGAACTTGCAACATCGAGGGATAGCCTTCACAATCCATCTCTCGCGGAATAAAAGTACGACAATGATAGTTAGAATTCAGGATGTTCTGTCTAGTTGAAGTGATGTAAGCTCTTTCTCTGGAGATTTGCGTGTGCACGGACTCTCAAGCAGCCACGTTCTACAAACGACTCGGACGTGCATCCTGCAGCAGTAACAGAAAATTTCCCTGATGCAATAACCTTAAAACGCTCTTCTCCAAGGCTCCCTCACTTTCACTTCCTCGCCAAGAATTCGCAATTTTCCGGAACCGACGCAAATTCACAAATACGACCGCCGAGTTGACTGAAAACCCCCACGAATTTCGTGAGCGAAAACTCTTTGTACGAGCGTGAGCGTAAATAGATGGCGATGAGGCATTCAATAATTACTCCTCTGCTAGACGTGCGAGAAAAAATACCTTGAATAGAGAACACCATTTTTCATCAATGCAATCTTAACTGATCTGATAAACATAGTTACAGCGTCAACATTTACAGGTGTAGATCTGTACTAACGTACGAACCAGTCCCACCGAAGGAAATTTGTAATACTTTCTACACTCCAGCGACGATAATTCATATTTGCGAGTGGTTTGGAAGAGTCCTAACAATTGTTATTTCAGCAGGATAAAATAGAGCCGAATAAAGCTCGGCTAGAGCAGAAATGAAGAAATAGAAGAGAGCAACCGGTCTGTGCGCAAAGGAAATGACGAAGCTGCTTTAATTTCCCCTCACTAGGTGGCGTCCGCGAGGAAAATTTCTTGGAAAGTTAGCGGTATGTCACGGCCGCCTGTATATGAAAAACGATAATGATTCGGTATATATTAAAATAATTTAGAGACCTTCGTGTTAATTGATGTGTATGCATGTTGCGAAAATGGACGTGGACTGAATAAGTGCGAAGGAATTTTGAAGATGCTACGAAAGAATAGATGTGATAATGATGCATCTGAACTCGCAACGATTATACATCACAATATGGGAAGGAGTGATTTTCACACTCAACATCCTATTATGATCTAATTGGAGAGCTTCGTCTCTACCCTTTCGCAACTAAAACACCCACCATTTCTCATATAATGTGTTATATACATTATTATAAATGGTGCGTAATATATATTATTCAAATGTTGCGTTATATGTATTTCATGCATGGTACGCTATATAGCACGTATTATTATGCGTCACTCATAATGACGGGCGGGGTGCTCATTTTTCAATGAATTTTGATACAAAGGGTAACCATAACAACCAAAACCAGTTCAAAAGCAGTTTCTATCATTAAACACATTTCCTTTAATCTTATACGTATTATCCTGAAAATGTCACACAGATTGCTTCTGAAATTCCAACTTTATCAACCTCAGCGCCGTGCAAACTTCAAGATCCACCTGGCCTCTTGCAATGCGGTGGGCCCGAAGGTCTGAGGTGGTCACACACCACAAACGATCCTGTTAATATAAAAAATAACTCGAAGACCTGCACTTCAGCTAGTACGCAAATAAAACGTTACAGACCACGCGTGCCTCAGACCCTCTCCAGCACAATGCCTTCAGCGAGAGCATCATTCAGCCAGACCTTTGGCCTGTAACCTAACTCCTGATTACGTCGCTTATTCAGTAACTGCTTTGATTGCTTCACGTTAATAGGAAATCTTCAACAAGAAAAATTGGTGTCTTATGAATGAGGGAATCTTGATCACGCAATTTAGCCGGGTAAATATCGATGCCGATATAAATCGCGCAAATGTAATTCGTCTCTCAAATCTCGCACAAGTCCAAAGCGTGGAGTGAGCGCATATTATACCGACCAATAATCGATGATTCATTACCTTTAATTTTTTGGTGCTTTAATGAGTCCTGTCGAGATTTCGATATCACACTTAATCACAGGACATTGGGCAAGGCAGGTTATTACTACGGATAACCCAATGATAACTAGGATTTTGCCACCATTTACCAAAGCGCAGTATGGATCGGCATCACAGTATGGGCATGTGAGTGAGCTCTCGACAGAGTATGCTGTATGTATTACGGTATGAACCCTCCTTAAGTAAGCTAGGCTAAGATACAGGGTGGTGCGAAAGTCACTTCACCATCTTGAACAATTATTACAAGACGCGTAGGATATGTATTATACACATCAATTGTGGTAGATATGTGCTTGTACAGGTAATATCACGTGCGTATTTGCCAGCTGCTACCCCACACGGACATGCAATCGAATAGATGTAATTACATCATTAATACACCATGAGCCTCGTGACATAATTGATTTCTTCTCATTTGGTTTTGATTTATTTTCGCTGTAGCATTATGCATGATTTCACCTTCCCTCTTCGTTCAATTACCAATGGTCTGATGCTTTACACTTTTCACGCAGTTAAACGCAGCGTAGTTGTAGTCATAAAGCTATGAAACTTTCGCGATGCAACGCGGTAGATGTTCTCTCTGCAGGCTCATCGCAGATTGAGGTCGGCTCTAGCAGACGACCACTTCATAACCACACGCTGTTTTGATGGCTGAGATCTTTTCAATGCCAAGCTGATACGCCATCACGAGAACTCTCGTCCGCATGTGTTACTGACATTGCGAAATGCACTTATATCACTGACTTATAAGATTAGTTTAACGGCAATCTTATTTCATCTGATGAATAACGTAAAGGCAATCCTCTTTCGTCAAGTTGAGGAGCTAAAGTTGCTGTACTGGTTTTACGTACTCTTGATGGCCTCGTTCTAGGTTTTATAACTAGCCCTCTACAATAACGGCAATTAATATACGATCGCCGTTCCCGATGAACGGTTTTTAACCTCGATCACTGATGCTGTAAAGACATCGCCCACGCTGTTACTCTGCTTCCACGATCCTGCTCATTCGTTGCTGAACTTTCGAATACTGCAAAATCTTTGAATCATGCATTACTGGTGATGTGTCAGCTGTGAGAATTTCATCTAATAAATTACGCATTGACACTTGCGTATGAATGAAGGCAGAGGATAGATTTGTGATTCGTTAATTCGTGCAAACTTTAGAAATACCTCGATGCTAGCTGCGCAACGGATAATCTAGCTATTTAATCATGCATTAAATCCCTATCAATGATTCACCCATTACTGAAATCCATTCAAATGTCCGCACATTCAGGATTCATCAATGGCGCGGGAACAATGGCATGATTCGAACGCCGAACGTGAACCTTCTCGTACATCACACCATCAACGATATCGACATTTCCGTCTCGACCGCGAGACAAAATGAGTTCGACGATCGCCAGTTGCTGAAGGTCTAATAATTCGCTGTCAATGAAGCTCTCAACGAACGTAAAAGTGAGATTGTTATTCGAGCAATTGACTTCCCAGATTATCAGTTAATGGAGAGAACAATCCATCGCCAAACTTTTGCCGCTAGCCGGAGAAGACAAAGCCCTGTGTCAGAAATGGAGGGCGAATCTACACGCGTAATGCAAACGTGCAATCGGCCCTTCTCTCGTCCAATGATTCGAGAGACAAGTCCACTGAATAGTTATTGAAATCGAAATAATCTCGCTACTTTTCAGGTTTACCTGCTCCTTTGAGTGCCATTACTGAAGACGCATTGGGGGATGCACATACCTTGAAATTTCAAACTTATGTTAAACTTGGCGTTACTTCCTCTGAGTGGCTACTGAAATTGAAGTGAAACTGAAGCAAAGCAGAAAACTTACGAATGAGGGCTACGGAGAGGGATTTTCAAATAGTCCTATACTGAAAACCTTTAAAGGAAACTCGAATGGAGAAATTGACGTTTACACTCGTAGATTGGGAAGTCATTTTGAGATAGATCGCGCGCTGCTGGGCACAACAAATCCTGTGTATGAAGTTAGAGTACATAACAGTTAGACGTGCCGTGAGTACATAACAGTTAGAGTACATAACAGAACATGACGTGCCGTGATATGGAGGCGTAAGTGATGCCGTGGTATGCAAGTAAACTGAAAACAACATGAGGTTACGACACATATTTTTCAAATGTTTGAAAGAAACTCAGGCTAACTGTGTACTGAAAAGACGTGCTCAATAATAGCTGACGTGATGACCTACGCAAAATATAATTGAAGTACGTCGTGAGCACTGTTTCACGTAGGGAAATTGCGATCCAAATTTTGTAGTGCGTAAACGTCTAGTTCGTTACCTATTAATGCGTCATAACAGCGAATTGTTTCTGGGCAGTTGAGAAATGGAAGTTTTGACAAGCAGTCTATGATAGCAGAGACCTACGTGGGTTGCCGCAATAAACGAAAATACGCATGCGTGGGAATTGTTAACGACTCGTAGAACATGTAAGAAAACGCTATAATTTCACAGTATATAAATTTAGCAGAGAAGGTACCTAAATTTTAATATCCGCTACAGAAAATTTTTGGATGCTTCTATAGAAGCGATAACAATATCGAGACCGAAATACACACCAATTAAAATCGAGCGAAACATGATATGATAAAATGTCAAGAATCTGTTCCTCGAGATCAAACAACCTTCCACCCCTCAGAAAAGAGGATAAGGGTGAATATTATAAAAGAAAGAGCGCCTCGCTTTATAAGCGACAGCGAGTTTACAAAAGCTTCAAAAACGTGAAAGATTTTTGCTCATCAATCTCAGGGGCCGTCATCGATACCTGACAATATTGGAGTGGAGGAAAGAAGAGAATAACGCCAGGCTTCAATAACGCCGCCCGACACTTCTGACGCTAATGTTATTTATTAGTGGGGCAAATTGATGCCCAGAACGTGGTGCTCGGCGTCCTCTTGGATTCTCCCTATAGTTTTCTAAGGGCGGATTTTATTAGACTTCCTAACGTTGTGGCCTAAACCTGCACAAGACGCATCCAGACCCTTCCTTTAGTTCCCCAAGCACAAATTTTATCAGTCTTTAGCATTTCTGGCCAAACCATGCACCGAAATTTTCGTAATGATATTTGTTGACGTTCTGTAATGCTAGGGATAACATTTGGAGTATCTTGCCTTACGATGGTATCACAATGTGAGGAAATGAAAATGTTCGCAAAAAATATATTTTTTGCAATCGTTACGCAGAAATCTGATGATAAAGTCAAGCACATCGCGTTAAAGTTAAACCAATCAGGAAAGTTAACCAGAGATATAATAGTCACAGCCATATGTTTCGAACTGACGATAACAATCGATCGATTTTTGAGGACAATAAATTTTTATGCTATAATTGCAAATTAAGAACGTCTGTTGTGATACCCTTAGAATGTTTTTGTTCTACTGCGTAGTTTAGCCCACTAATGTAGCCATAAAAGTAGTGATTGCGATCTCTTCTTAACTCTTTTTGTGCCTTGCGTTCTCATCTACACTTTTTTACCTTGCATTTTCTTCATAACTTTTTTCATATTGAGTTTGTCTAGTTTTGCTTGGCAAGGATACAAAAAGTTCAAATCTTTTCAGAAGAAAGCAGGCAGGAGTAAAAAATGTCAAAAACAAACCGACTGTGTAAGATAATTATGCAGAATTCAAACAGTTTTTTGCTATGCGGGATCGAAGAGCCATCAATGGGCGTAACATATTCAAATAAGTAGTACTAATGAATTACCAAATGAAGCAACAACAATGAAGGAATAAATCACTGAAATGTTGTACTATTCACGACTGCTAAAATGTCTCTTGATCGCCAGCGAACTACCGAGTCATATGAATGGGATAAAAGTCGATTAAACACTATTACTTTCTTAGCCTAATTCCCTCCTACCATGCGTGTCACTCATATAGAAATAGAGAAAATCCTCACGAAAGACCTACCACAAGTGAATAAACTGTAAACAATTGAACCTTTTTTAATAGCAGTTAGCAACTTTAAGTTAGGCTTCAGAATTTAAAAAGAAATTAACAAATAATTAGCTTATTTTATTTAACGAAGAACAATTTTTACGGGAAAAATCCGCTGGACTTTCGATTATCGCGCACCGCTCGAAAAATACCTAAGAAGTAGAATATTCGGGCGGCATCGGGAAGTTAGCTGCCAAGCCTAAAAAGAAGTGCACCGTTCTCAAATTTGGGTTCTATTCTCCGGGTGGAACTTACGAAGCAATTCGAAAATTCAAATGTATTCTAGAAAACAAAAAGAAAGAACCGCTCCTGAATACCGTTCACACTCCTGAATGCTTTAATTTAGCCCACGGCGCTGAAACAGTTTCGTTCAGACTTCATTGTTGGCAAGAGAATGAAATTAGAGGGTCAGATAAACCTGAAGGCACCAGGTCCTAACCTAGCTTTCACTAATTGCAAACTGTGCCATCTTTAGGGAGGTGAAACAGAGTGTGCGCCACAACCTTGAAGTAGTGTTGAGGACTGTTGCCGAGCAGCCTTTGCAAGGGTTCAAGGGTTCAATTTCGTCAGACGGTATCAGAATTAATGAGAAACGCACGGTGGATGTGGCCTAGAGCACCTAGTTAGTAGAGTTTCTTCAGCTTAGCAAGAAGTCGGTCATCCAAAATGGTTTGAAAATGTAACCGAGCAAGACACTGGCCTCCCGCAACTGTGAGCATTCATAAAAAGGTGTGCATCCCACCACTAAAAGAATAGAGGAAAGTTTCTTTCCAAGGCAATATTTACGCACTGTTTGCAGCTGCTGATGTCGGATTTGTAGTACAGGGGGATATTAATCTGAGAATATTGAGGGCAGGATGTATAGACAAGCCTGGAAGCTGAACTTAATACACTGCGTTTAATAGAGTAACTCGCAGCCTTTGCAGCAGGAACCTTCGATCTCCCGAACACGCTCATTAGGGCTCTGGCTTCGCTAATTGGAAGACTAACTGATGCTGGTAGTTAAATTGATTGCAATAATGTAGGGTTCTGTCTCGACAAAGCTTGATCCAAAACTTTTCAACTTCACATAATTAATATTGTGACAATGGGACTAGTAGCAAAGATTAAAACAGATTCCTTAAGTAAAAATTATAATACTCTACACGGCATATGTTTTCTCTAGCAGATCCTCTCTGGAAAAAATCTCCGTAATCCCCCAAAAACGTCTCTCTTATGCCAACTCCGATTACTCACGCACTTCACCTAAAATCTCAAGCCGAGTGTTCCCACTTTTAATCGAATTTCATTCCAGCATTTTAAAACCCAGAATATTTTCCTGGTTTTAAGGACGGATATTTCTCGAGTTTGTAAACAAGGCCGGGGAAATATTTAAGAGCGCCATTAGGGAGATTTCGGCGGAGCATTTAGCGTCGCCGGTGCGTGTATTGATATGAAGATTTTGGCCGTACCAATTTGGTTTAGTGCGCCAGCGATAGCTCTCTCAGAGCACATTACCTCTTAATGCTCTGCTCCGAGACGACGCCGGTGAGAGCGGCCGGGTGAGGCGTGTTGAGTGAGCATAGATCCTAGGCATAGGTTCGATTTAACCCTTTAACGATCAATGAATTTTTTGCAATAAGGCAGCATTTAGCTTTGAGCGAAAAACTGGCTGTACCCTCACGACTGCAGGCTATGAGCCCGCATTTAATTTCTTAGAGAAAACTGGGAGGATCCTTGTAAACCGGGACCGTGAATCCTATCGGTCGATGAAATGTTAATGATGAACATTAGAAGAGGGTCACGTACGGATTTCACCAAGTGAAAGGTCCTAAGATGACACATTGCTCGAAGGAACATGCTAGAGGTTAGAGGGTCTTAAGGTATAATGAAATAAATTGGAGTTGAAATCAAATGAATGAATACGAAGACTGAAAAATAAATAATAAAGGTCTAGGAGGGAAGGTAATTCTAAATCGAAGATATCATGAGCACCAATTATTCACTCCTCAGAATAAAAATATTAGCTAAGAACGGTTTCATACAAAGTTATGCAGTATGATATATGGAAACCATCGAACGAGAAAAAACGAGCACACCATGTACGCTGAGAAGCAACATCGACATGTGCACTGAATACCTACTAATGGAACCACGTCCTGGTAATTATCTATTTTATGTATTCTCCATTTAATGCGAGATACGCAACAGAATTTCAGCTTCTACTTCTAAATCTATACGGCCAGCGTCTCGTGTCAGTGCCTGTCTCGTAAAACTTGGAAGAGAATCGCTGCAAGCGGATGATTGATCACACAGAAATCGCATGTACGACTCAGCTGTTGAATAAAGTACGGTTTTATGAAAACAGGCGATTGGTTTTACAAACATCGAAAGCATATACGTCGAAATTAAAAAATCTTGCATGCCCGTGAATCACAATTTATTTATTCGCTACACCTCATCCCTGTAATTGAGAGGAAACGCAGGTACAATTTTGCTAGCTTTATTTGAAACCAACGCTTGGTACCACTTGCTTCTGTTACAGTGATATGTTTCCTGATTATTTTTTGTGCGTTACCCAACTCGTGAGCGGCAACGACTAGGCTGTGAGCGTTTGCTATCACTCGCATTTACGATACAAGTTTAACGCACTTATACTGAACAAAATTCAATTTGAATTATGACAATAATTAAAGTAATGAAAAGAATGTGTGAATATAAATCGCATTTACGGAACGAATTTAACCCAATAAAGAACAAAATTGAATTTGAAGTATAACAACAATTCAAGTCATAGAAGTAACACGTGAATACAAATCCTACGGGTGAGCAACAGTCAATTTTCCCTTTCCCTGCACCTGGATTTAACGTAACAAACTCAGTCTAACAAATTTGTGAGCCAGATACAACACTTGCGTAAACTCGAGACGCCGGAACGGAGAAAACAACCGTTTTTTTATTAATTATCCTAAACGATCGCTTGTACGTCTCGAGTCTCGATGCCATCGGGCTTGATGGCAGTCTGCATGAACATGCCACTTCTCGCCTAGTCACTGCATTTAATCAAACGTTCTCATGGCCAAGTTTTACTTTACAGGTTGACAGATGCATGAGTGTGCACGACGGACAAACCGATTTTCGCTTACTTTCAACGTCCAACGAATGTAAAATCTCGACACATTGTTACGATCGTAAGAAGTTGCTTGAGTATTAGCTGGTTGATACAACACTTAAAGTAAGGGGTAAGTCTTCAGTGTTTCACGATCTGAACGCGTAATAAACACGGTAATACATGAGAATGTACAGAGAAAAATAGCATCAAATAAATGAGTAAAGTGTCAATGAACAATTTCAGAAACTCTTGACGCAATTTCTGCTACTTAATTAATACATGGCATCATCAAAGCAAAAATCGCACCACCTGAATTGAAGTCCTCGCAGCATGAAATCTGATGATAGTTCTTCATCAGAAGTCCAATAATATTATTTCCTCGTTAAATATCCATGCAGATTTCGAGCTGAAATGAAGATGATCAAGCCCGGTAATGAGTTTTCTGCTATCTCATTAAAATTCAAGTCGCAATTAACTTCTAAAGCGATTATCCAAAGCGTAGAAGTCAGTCCAACTCGTGTGCAAATCGATTTCAAACATCAAACGAAACGAAATTCATACGAATCAAAATCTGCGACTCAATTCGACCAAGAATTTTAAATCCAGTACTAGAAAGATTTTAATGTGTGTATGTATTACTTTTTTTGAATAGCTGTCGTTTACGAATACAAATACCTCGGATCTTAGGAAGGAGAAGCATTTGTGTACACAAATTAGTAATTAGTGGTAATTGAGTAAAACTGGAAAGCGAACGTTTCGTTGATGATAATTGAACGTCACTCATCAAAAAGGTGTCATCAATAAGGGGCCGCACACGTCGCCCAACATGGCTGCCGCGGCGCAGGCAGAAAATTGTCGATCGCAGAGCAATTACGAGAAGTAATCGGCGCCCTCCCTCCCCTCCTTGTGTCCCCTTCATCAACATACTGCTCCGTCTGGACGGCACGAGATATTTGTGAGATGATGTCTCAAGCTAACGCAGGCCCACGCATCGTATGTGATTGTCTACTGATACGGTTTGCGTTGATGATGAATGCGGGTGATTTCACCGCACCCAAAAATATTGTTTCCTTAGGAAAGAGAACTTCATCTTATGATACATTTGACTTCAAGATCTCATTCGAATCTGATGCTGATTTTGGAGCAGAAATCTAAAGGATACTAGAATGAAGGCAACAGAAACACCAGGTGTTGGAGGCCAAAAACTAGCAGCACGGGTCTACTCTCGTAAAAATCACGATAGCGGTAAAACGCGACGCTGAGGATTGGTGCTGAGAATAGTCCCTCAATCGCAATTTCTTCTGACAGGCGGCTACGCACGACCACAGTGGCAGATCAGAAATTACAGCCTTCATGCAGCTTGCCAGTAAAAGCAATCATGGCTGATACAAAACTTGAACCATCCTTCTGCATACATTGCACTCCAACTATATGAATATTCTGGAACAGGTACCAAATCATTACCAACGAAATTATTTTGATGATAAGGCTCCGTTTAGCTTTTACGGGAAACTTAGAACACCTTTATAGAAAAGGGTATTGAAGTCCATTGAGACGGCAAAGGGTTAAATTTCCACGGCTCGCTTTTACCTCATGTTCAGCCCCAAACAGGAATTATTACCCCCGAGCTCTCCCATGTTCATGCCCCGTAGTTTCAACTAAAGAACAACATCCATCCTAAGAGCAGCACCAGAAAAATCAGGAAATACAGATACGGCCAGGAGCGCCTGTCGTCCTGTGCTTTTTACCAAAACCGAGCGCCAAAACTGATTTGTAGAAATGGACGAGCTGTGGCGCCCGCTTCCCTCGCCTCGACCGCCTAGGCCTCCGACGCCGCTCAGCCGCAATGCAACCTTCCAAAAATCAGCAATTCAAGTGGACGGCAGTTAACGTCCGTGTACTAAATTTTTGTAAATCTGTCACGGCATTCTTACGAGACAAGTTTTTATTTCAGCTAGTAATTTCAAGGCCAGGGCTTTCTCTGGTCTAAAGAAGGAATGCTTGTAAACACTGTGTTAGCTCTGTGCCCGATACATGCTTTAATTCTTACGCTAAAGGGACGAATTCAGCCCGTCGTATGGAAGAACGTTACAGACGATACTTAATTAAAACTGATAGACGATTCTACGAAGAATATACCCACTCATAAATAATAGAAATAACATCTTATTGACAAATTTTGAGCGACATATTTCATAAATAGAGCCCTGTGAGAAACTTGAAAGAGCAATTTGAATTAATAATACTCGCTATTGTAATACAAGTAGCCGGTGCAAATAAATAAAGAGATACCCGAGTCCATTTTCCCATAGATCCAAAAAAACAATCTAGGTCAGCCATGAGAGATTGTAAAAGCGGTAAACTAACTAAGCAGCACAGATCGTAAAAAGAAAAAGAAGTATTATCTCGAAGCTATCTTATAAGTCAGCCAATAAAGATTAAACGATACGGGTTAACACTACCAATGTAGACGGTGAGAGAGAAGAATTATCAAATTAGCCACTTCCCATGAAAATGAACTGTGATGCGAAAAACACCATCGGTGCATCAACTCTCTAACGGTAACAAGAGTCGGATCAATTCTCTTCTTGGCAATGCACATCTACGCATAGCATTTTGCCAACATATTCAAGCAATTTGCAAAAGCGCTCTGTTAAACTTCAAGCCACGACTCCCGGGCCGACATAGGTGGAAAATGTCTGGGCGTGTGTTAGTATTTTAGATGATCGAATTTAAGCATTGACGAACCTCAGTTTGAATCATAAGAAAATCTGGGGACTGGGAGGAGGGGGGGAAACATTTTCATCCTCAGTTAAGGAACACTAACGAGGTACATCGATTATATTTCATTGTTTTATATAGTACATTGCACGTACAATTTGAATGCTTGTAAACTATTATCCAGAGTTACACTAACAGTGCAACGTAGGAATAGTACTGCGCCTCTAACTATACACAAAGAGTGCAATCAACATCTGATTTATTGTCACAAATTTTGTTCACCATAGTTACACAACAGCAACGTAGCCCTCAATTGAACATCTTACGTAGTTTTGTAGGCTGAATGCTAAAGTGGTGTAAGAATACACGAATCATAAAGCATTGGTTGATTCAACATCAACAAAATTTTAGATTATCATCTCAGTAGGCATCCAACACACCCACAAAATTAGTTTCAAAGCGATAACAAAATTCATTTCAAAGCGGTAACAAATAATTTACAAATATTTCAGAGTGGCTGACGAAACAGGAATACTGCAGAAACTTCTAAGAAAATAATATTCTTTGCCCACGTAAAACCGCGGAATTCAGTCAATGTCTGAGAACTAAATGAGGTCATCCTTTGAACACTCTAATTCTAACATGACGAAGACCAAAGAATAACCAGAAAATGCTGAAGAAGTAGTTGTTTAGTTACATAAAAATGGTTTGGGCTCTAGAAAAATGTTATCTATTCTAAAAATACCAATTTCAACCGTTGGCAACACGATTCACTGGTTCATGTCTTATCAGTCATCTGCAAGTCTACGACGTTGAGAGCGTCCATCAAAAATTTCAAGCCTTACGGCTACACATTGTCCGTTAAGTAGAGAGGAATCCTCGAGTGACTCGATCTGAACTTCAAAATGATTTGGAAGCGAACGACACAAACGTAACACATTTCGAACAGTTCTTAAGGACGAGGTATTCCACCCTTCTACTATGAGAAACGCACCTTTGTTGTGACCAATTCATGTCAGAAATCGTCTGAATTTGGCGACAGAACATTAGGAAAAGCCCGCGTGTGTTGGTGACTTTTGGGCTGCTGTACCACGAGTGTGTGTATGGTCTGACGAGACGATGATTGAGTTAGTTAAGCGGAATGTTTGACCATGTATCGGATATTTATTGCTCCCACTGTAGGTGCACATGCATAAAAAATGCATGCTTCGCTAAAGTTTTAGCGGGGAACACTTACCTCACAAACACTCACTAGCTTTTATATAAAACCTCGTAACATCTGCACTGTGCATCTGAGGAAGGGACTCAATTTCATTCAAAACGCAATATTTTAACCTCTATGATGATATTTCATTCCGGCTCCTCCCTTCTACAGAATAGATAATTTAAGGTTTAATCTAGGAAATGTTAACAGGGGCTCCAGTCCGCTACAGGAGTAATGTGAGTCACGAGGCGTGTTCGTCAAAGGCGGCTGTGCCGAGGGCGGCAGAGGCTGATGGAGTCCCTAAGTAATTAGCGAGCTCGATAAGCTGCAGAAAAATGATCAAGTTGAATGTCCGGCGCTTGTGGATTTAGCAGCGCTGAATGCCTTCCATGAATAGCAAGTCAATGACCAGTCTGCCAGCGCTGGCGGAGGGCTGGGGTCCGCTCATGCCAAAGCGAGGCGGCGAGTTTTATGACACCATTTGCATAGGGCAAGGGGGAGCTGCACTACAACGAGATTATTCGCAAATTTTGAAATGCCTCGCAACTTCCAAAGAGAATGAGAATTGCCAGATACGAGTCTGGAATGGGACTTGAGCGGCTATTACTTCGCTGAAACAGTCTTTTGAGAACCTCGTAAAGTTTAACTCAAATTTAACATTTTCTGATCTCAATGTGAATTTTGCGACATCTAACAGTCTGACACAAGCTGTAATCGCAGAACAGATGAAATGTTAGAAGGATATACCCACATTGAGCGTCATAGCTATGCCTCATCACGAGCTAATTCAGCAACAACTTACCTTAAAATCGGTGCCAACGAATAAAAACTTGAAAAAAGGACCCGGCAGAAGCAATTAAACATTACATGCGAGGCACTGCTTTGGCGGCCTTGGAACTGGAAACTGTGTATTTCTTAAATCGAAATCACGATGAACGTTCCAAAAATTACGAAATCGAGAGACACACTCGAGCTACCCCCGTAAACTTAACAGAGAGGCGATCTCGGTCGTCAAAATAACCCCTTATAACAGTAGCGGCGTGTAAAATTAAACATTGAACAACTTACCAGTGACTATGAGCCTTGCAGAGTTGACAGAGAAGTGGGAGTTGCCAGACAAGGTGTCGAGGAAGCGACACCTGTAGCGAGAGTTGCCGTCAACTGGCACCACGTGCAACACGCGCAGCTCGCCTGTCGACAGCATGTGGTGCTTGCCGTCTGCAACCAAAGAACTTCATTCAGGTTCCATAAAGATGGAGACAGTCATAACGTCATTGACTGTCAAGTAAAACGTTATTGGCAAAATATTTTTAGCCAATAACTATCAAACGAAAGTTATTGGTTAAGAAGTGCACAAAAGAGACGAACATCATAGTTTCCTGTTTCAGTCAAAGTTTGAATTCCCAAGTCACGAAGCAACGTTATCCGGCGACAGAGCAACTCAGTTGAAGAACGGCAGACCTCCACCAAGTCTGGCATTTAATTAAGCACCCTGAATAAAAATGATAGACAAATGCACAGCAACCGCAAGTTGGGAAGCTCTAACTAACACAACAGATCGTCAAGACAGAATGATCAACGACGACGATGAGAATGTGAAAAGCCAACCTTAAGAAGGATGCGCTTCATAATCATCATGCATGTCCCCGTGAATCAAAGGCCTACGTATGTAGGGCCGAGAGCGACTCGTTAATCATCAGTTGGTAATAAAATTCCAGTTTTCGGGGGGCAACCGGTGAATGGCGACGTCGGAACTCAATTAACCCTTTGAATCCTGTGCACGTCTGTGAATCTTTATTTTTCAAATTTGCTCACAATCTGGCAGATATAAGGCATTGAGTAAAACCTAAGCTTGGACAGAGGTGTTCCTGTAAGACTCAAAGTATTAAAAACTGATGACTAACAAATCTTATTGATATGACACCCAAATTAGTTCAGCGATAAGGCTGCATTTACTTTCCTGCGAGGTGCTTTGTAGCCTCTCGGTATTTTATCAATGAGACTGACGCTACACAGCTTTGTAAAAAATGCTAGAAGCATCCTTTTGAAACTGTCCAGTCCAACACCATGTGTTCCTTTAAGGTTGAATTAGACAAGGTCACGCAGTACAAAACCCACCGACACACATAGGCTCAAACACACTACAAAAACGACAGCACACATGCGATTGACGTTACATGCGTTGGGCAAAAATAATTTCACTTTCATGACGTAACATTCATCATCCTAAATCCATCACTCGATCTTTAGGACCCGCGACACGTCACATGTCGAGCAGGAGAGACAACGGGAGACTTTCTGTGAACAGGTCCAGCGATTGGAACCAACTGTGTCGACCAAGGCTGAACGCGAGTTGATAAAATTGAGCCCAGCTACGATCCAGGTAAGCGTAAAGTGTTCAAATGGAAAAGTGCAATCCCACGCACTTCACTTGCTCAGTGCCGACAACGCTTCGAAACGCAGGGAGAAGCCTGGACCCTTGCATTTTTGGCCTCGAAGTCGATTGGGCAGAGATAATTTCCCTGCTGGCCAATAAATCCATTACTGGCTGCTTTAATCTTCGTGCTTGCTTAATATCAAGCCACTAAATCTCCTGAGCAGGAAAGAAGGCGCGCATTATCATTCACTCGGCTGAAACTAATGCAAATTCGAAAGTGAATTAGCTGCCATGAGCCGCCATAATTTCAACAACGCTCGATTGTAATTTAGCTCTCAAGATAAATTACTTCAGAAAATACGTGTTTCAATAGATACAAACAAACATCATTTGGCAATGTTGATGAATACTCTATAACCGTAATTCAGCATTTATCACTGGTGTTTGAGTGACTGCTATATAAGAATCAAGTTACTTAGAAAATGAAGGAGATACGTTAGCTTCAAATGTTACCATCATCTGCAAATTAGATACATCACGTAATCTGGATTTACGAAAGTCTTTAGTTTAGCATCGGTAACTGTACAGTGCATATAAAATAAAATAAAAGTGAAGATAACCGGGGTTATAATTCATTACTTTCTGATTAAAATTCTTTCAAAGACCTAAGAGTATTTCTGGATTGATGTGCAGCGAGCATCACACAAAACTCGTCTGATCTCGGGTCAATATTGAAACTGATTGCTATGGACTACAAAGTCGATATATCGACATCCAGTTACTGCACAGTGGAAAACCAATAGTCGTTTTGCGTTCTCTGAAAGCCCCAACTTTTTCAGTAGCTTTTTATTTCTATTTGAAATATAGGAATAAAACCTGTGTCTTCCATCGAAGACACAGGTCCCCTGGACTCAACTGAGCTCAACTTGTGTGTTTATTCGAGTACTCAAAGTTAAAAAATCACGGTATCAACAGTTCAAAATTGTATTCGGACGTTGAAATGGATCGGAAGTAAAATTAGAGGCTAAGAATGCGTGAAGAAAAGACTCACAGCTGCAAAACTGATCAAAGGAACTTGCACGCAGTCGGACTTGAAGCAAGTTGAAACTCTCCGAACAGTTGTTTGCACTCGCTATTCATTGAAGTGTAGCTGCACCTGCAAGCGCATCCTAATTTCAAAGTTAGTTATGAGACTTGACGGCTATCGAACAATTTCTGAATAGTTCAGCCTAACAGCTCCGTTGTTCCTCAGTTGCACTTGTAGTGAGCGTTATTCACTTACTTTCATTCGAAGATATCGGATACTGAAGGGAAATTGATATCCCGTGACAGAATCCGAAGATCTTTCCAGGTTCATCAAAACAAAGGACTGGCTCTTAAGCTTCACTAGGTTCCAAAGTGGACGGTAATCCCGACTCCGGCACCTGATTAGCATTCAGGCCTGCCCACGGGGTCACAGTTGCTTCGTCGCTACTACGCCGAATCCTCAGAGCGTGACGTCGCTGCCACTCTTTTCCGCTGACGTTTTTCAGAAGCCTAACTCGACAGGTCATAATGGTCTCCAAGTTCTTTTTATTTCTGAACTCGTTTTTACCCTGGAGTGTTGTCCGCGGCGATTTGACCGCCCGTGTGTAATGGGAATTTTTCGGTGCACGGTATGCTGTGCGCCGCTTGTGAAAGGACACCTTCGTGTTTCTTCCTGACGCACGCACGTGCGAATCGCAAAAGTTGGGTGACAACGGCCAGCTCGGCGGTTGTTTTTGAGTCTTCCAGCGCTGCGGGTTTTATCTGCTCTCGTCGCCATGTTACTCGCCTCTTTTATTTGTCGGCCAGGCTTCTGCATTTGGCCGACAGCGGCGCTGCCTTTTTTACAAGCCCGTACGTATTGGCACCGCGCGAGAATATGCCGGCGCACGTAGTGTGCGAGTCGTTACCAAATGGCATTACTGTGCGCCGCCGAGCCACCTCGTTACCAGGACGGAGATGCCCGCACCAAATGCGAGCTGAAAAACAAGGCAAATTCACGGAGCGGGCTTTGGAGTGTCAGAAGGAAGAGTCTGTTACTCTTTTATGAAGATTTTTTCCAGACCGGAGTCAAGGAGGCATAAATCTGGCTTCAGCCCGAAATGCGATGGGGGATTTGAGATAGAAACGGGCTTGTCAGTCAAAAAGTAAGGCTTAGATTTTGATTTTCAGTTCAAGGTATTCTAACTCGTCTGTTGAACTTAACCTGAATTTTCTCTTTAGTCCCGCATTTACTTTTTCAACGTAAAATATTTGTGCAGTGCTAATACAGTTTCGGTATGGCAAAATTATCACAAATCTGCGACAATGAAGTCAAAGCAGGGGACTGAAAAAATCAGTATTTCATTGCTGCTAGCTATTCGTACTTTAAATGTGAACTATCTGCCTAAAGTTTCATTTCCTCAGGATACTTCTCACGTACACTAGTGCAATAAAATTGCCGAATTTTGTCAGCGTGCGTTAATTATTTTGGACGCCCTACTTCACGACTTCTGATTTTGTAAAAGCTCGAATCCAAAAGAACTGTTTTGACCACATAGAAAGTTCCAAGTTTGCGCCTCTCTTCACTCATTCAAAGTATCAAATCAAGTGACGTTTTCAAACAAGTTGTAATCTCATGTGAATTTTAAAGAACTCTATTTTGTCGGCAATTTTCTAACAGTTACTTCGAAATAAGTTCCTAAAAGGTCTCTCTCTCTCTCAAACTCGGCCGACTTCCATCGCTTACGATTTTGACCCTCGAATTAATATAAAACTTTGAGATTTTTTATTTAAACGCAATTTTCAACTTATAAGAGGAGGGTATTGAATTTCTGTACCTCCCAACTGCATTACAATTCGAACTTTTTTTTTTCAACCGCCAAATTCTCTTCAAACATCAGTCAACAAGACTCGTTGACGATGGCCCTTAAGGGGGACGCTGTAGCTCATTCTGAATTTCTGGCTTCCATGAATAATTTCTCCCATACAGACTACCAAGAAAGAAAAATTTGAAGGCAGTTGAAAGGTAAATCGTTATCAAAGTTACCAAGAGGAATTTCTCTACTTGTGTGCTCATTACTTTGTATGAAACAAACCACCAGAAAGACCACTTAAAATAATATTTTAACCTGCTTCAGAATTTCCTCGTTTCTCTCGAGTAAGTGTTTTGTGATTTTCAAGTATGTTAATTTTTTCAGACAAACGCTATGGCGATGAGGCAGAGCTCAGAATGACTTCGCAACGCCCTCTCGACGTCAAAATGAAACTCTGAGCACGATGTGCCTGGGGTGATCGTTGTGCTGCGCGATATTAGTTTAGGAATACTATCCAGGGATTTTCTCTCTTCTAAATCCTTAAGAGCTTGACAGAGAGAAAGACGGAAGTACGGACGAAAAGACCAAGCAAGCAACACGGAGCTATTACTTAGTGGGTTACTGCACTTGTCTAAGCTGCAGTTTCCCACTAAAGAATAGCTCAGTGTTGCTTGCCTGCTTGGTCCATTCGTCCGTCCTTCCGTCTGTCTCTCTGTCAAGCTCT
>VOMN01018316.1:0-10586 GCA_014899125.1 Orchestia grillus
GTATCATAACAAGAATAATACGGTTCCACCTTTAATAGCTCAATTCGCATTAACCGCATTAACCTAGGCAATATAGATATTTCAGCGGCTGAAATGCTTTTGCAGAGTGCGAAGCGTACCGAATCGTATTCATGGGAGGAGTTGGATTGATCTACATGGGGATCAACAGGGTATATACAAAATTAATTGAAATAATCTTTGAGTAGCAATATTAATGATAACTTTCCTATTGGAAATAATAAGAATGCAATGCAGTTTGTATTTACCTTTCAATGTTCAATACATCCACCTTTAACCTTCATTACACAATCACCCTATCCTGACTGGACTACCTGACTACATGTTACATGGATGTCTTACCAGCATTGCACAAGTTTAGCCTTAGCAGCATTAACAATTTTATGATGGAAAGAACCGGCTGTACTCTCAGGAATGCTGTTTCCACTAAAGTCCATAGGGTTTAAATCTGGTGAAGAAGGAGCCCACAGCTTTTTGGACCAGTAACCAGCCATATTGTCCCTACACCAATCTTAAACAAAATTGGCAAATGAATGGCAGCTGAATTTTGTTGAATAGTAATTCCAGGCTCACCAAATGTTTCATGGATCCAAGAAATTAAATTATAATTTAATAAGTTCAGATATATGTTCTGGTTTATCTTTACCACTTCTACGATGAATATGAGTGGAGTTTTCTGCCCAGTTAAGGCCACACCACCCCAAGCCATTAAGAAGGCCATTTTTTTGCGATGGAAGGAAAGACGCATTTCCGCAGGGACATCTTGCTTAGTTTGAACTATATGGGATTGTGGATTGCTTGCACAGAGAATAACTTTTTATCAGTCCATAATACTAGAGGTTGAGTGCCATTACCCAGTTTTTCAAGAAGAAACTTTGCTCGACTCAGCCTTTTCGTATGTTGAGAGAGTAGTCAAGCTTTACTCTTCTTGTAGTCATGATGACAGCTTTGCATCCTTTTTCAGTATTTTTCTCAAGATGACATAGCCGACAGAGGCTATGAAGCAAGTTTCCTAATGCTTCTCCATCGGTTCCTTCAAAATTTTCACTTTTGTTTTTAATCAGTTGGGGTATTCTAAGGACCGATTTGGGACTAGTTCTTGTGCCTAACAGATGCGATAGTGTCTCTTACAGGCATTTTAAAACACTATAAATGCCTGACGTGATCACCCGAGGCTTAGGAAGTCTAAAAATTTCTGTGGTTTCTTTCCTATCTTATACGGTTCACTAATATCTTCTCCAATTTAGCTCCCAGTTAATAAATATAGAAAAAAGTACTGAAAAAAAATTCATTATACGTAAGCCCAAGATAAAATTTAGTCAACATATATCAAAAAAATTTCATTAAAATGTTGCTTTCACGATATCACAAAAAGTGTCAATATCTCTCTAGCTCATCCAACACATTTGATATTCTTAAATTATTGTGAAATTTCAGCCCTCACGCTCGTGAACACTAAACGCCACTGATTTCTTTATCTCAAAATACTCAACAACCAACTATGTCCCAACACATTACATTTGGGTCTAGAAATTTGCCTCACGCGTCACTTGTTTGGCTTCATAAACTTGTTGTTTGACCTCACGGTCCCCTACGCTCCCCAGCTATGAAGCGAGCTTGTATGGTGGCAGCACAGGACTCATATAGGGGCTCCAAAACGCTTTACGGCCCATACGTCTTCTGCAAATTACCCGTCTACTAAATTTGTAAGGCTGAACTCCCGCATCACTTGTTATTTACCACCTCGGCAGCGAGCACGCTGAAATTACCTTTTTGTTCTGGAAATAATACTTTTTCCTCACATAATGGCTTCATTTCACGCAGGTGATAAATGCCATCATATATACTATAAATTTATTGATATTAAAAACAAAAGAATTCATGGGACAGCAGCGCAGTAGTAAGGGTATGTAAATAATTTACAAGAAAAATTTCATGTTTCCTACCAACAGTAATCGTGAAATTTTGCCTAAAATGATTATCTCATATCCAACCAAGGCGTGGCGAGATTGGAATGAATTTTTAAAAACATCTTAAGAATTTGCGATCCAAGAGATCCAATGGCGATTTATTAGCAAAATGGAATTGATCAGAGCCTCTCGAGGGATCTTGCAATTAATGACGCACGTAGTAACTTTATAAAAGCCGCACATCTTTGACTAATTATTTTGTAAGAACCATTAAGCAACGAATAATTAACTTTTATGACGTACTGTATACGTCATAGACAAAGGTTCCAACTAAAAAAGAACTATTTGAGTAAGCTGTAGACAAAATTGCAGGTCATTTACATAAAAACGAGTAATTCTCAATTGAAAAAAATTGGCACTTATACTCTAGAATCACAGTCAGCTCAGTACAAAAATTTTTAATATTCTCAATACATAACGCCGAAGATCGTGATTGTTTAGTTGCAAAAATACTACACGAGTCCAGAAAAACTAAGTTGCCACCTCAGTCGCCTAGGATGAAGAAACAAACGGTCCGCTGCGTGTAAGACGCGGAAAGTTGAGTCAACTTTTGCGGGGGGATTTACTGCAGGCCTGGCGAAAGTGCTGCTTTCGCTCGGCGCTAAGCGATGAAACACTGCGCGTCGTATGTCTCCTATGAGACTACAATGCACGGGCAAGCCTCCTGCCAGGCACATTTTTCACCCACGCTAGCAATAATTCGAATACAAGGGCGCTTCTTCATGAGCATATGTATGGGGACAATTATTCCAAGCAAATTGTCACATAAAGTCAGCAATACAACAATGAATTATTTTTTTCGAGAACTCCATGACGGAGAAAAAAGTGTGATAAATAATGATTATTGCATTGAATTAAATTCTCATAGTCCATGGGACAGTGATTGCTACATCGGATTTAATTCTTATAATCCATTGTGCAGTGATTGGAAAGTAGCCGACAGTAAATATAAGCATTTGGGAACACAGGGAGCTTATCAGACTTGAGGGTGCAGGAACGAGCTCCCCTGACACTGCAGTGGGAGGGGCTGGGGCATTTCTGAAGGCTTGCTCACGGGCACACGCACGCTTGACCTGTCCCGAGAGGAGCACAGGAATGTCGTTTAGCATCCGCCCCTCATCCTCCATCTTATTCGGTGAATTAGTGGGTGACGGCCAGTTACATAAATGACATGGAAGTCTCGGAAAATGAGTATGAAGAAGAAATGATACGAGTGGACGCACATGATCGTCATTTCGTTGCGCATGAAATGTCCATTTAAGATTAAAAGTAAGAAATGCACAAAAAGCTGCCTACCATAAACGTACGATGCACAAATCATGGAAGAAGAGAATCATGTGCTGCTCCTGATGACCTAAAATTGTCCGTTAGAACATAAATGCATGAGCAAACCATAAACGAAATACAAATATTACTGAAGATTTTTGCTGTTTGTAGGGGCCCAAGATTTCCAAAAAGAAAAAAACTCGCCAAATAGGCCATTATGAACAATTTTTACTGAGATTCGGTTCCGACACCCAAAAATTAGCGGAAAAATGCACTGAACGCAGATCTTGAGCAGAAATTGTAAAAACAATCGAGAACACGCCAGGTACTCCGAAACAGCTCAATATTTTCGCAGTATTTAAATGGGAACATGGAGGCGAGCATAAAAAGTTTTAAACACAGATTGGCATCATCCAAGCTATTCCACATGGAATGACAATTTGCTTCCTGCCTCTGATCACGCTCTGAAAAATTCATTGGAACATTTTCAATGGCGTGAACAGAGCAACCAGATGGCGTTCATTTTTAGGATACGTGTGCTTTCATCACAAAAGAATGAAGCATCCTCAGAGCATTCAGAGCTCTCAGAGTCGTAAAATGGGGGAATATCGAGCAGAGAAATCCTGCTCCAAATGCTACAATTGCAATGTGCGGTACTGAAGATCGTGGATTTCCGTAAATTCATTTTCGAGCAGACCGAGAGCATTCAGCTTCAGAGAACTCACGTTCTTCTAATTTTACAGGAAATATTAGCAGTGCAGCAGCGCAAAGGCCAGGTCTAGGATGATTAACATCAACATGTAGTCGGGAGAACTTTTGACTCCGATTAAGGGAAGCTAAAATAGTCCCAACATGCATGGCCGTATTTTGGCAACCTTTTGCAACAAACAGTCGTGAATTTCGTAAGTTCAGATCTTACTTCAAGACTTGAAAGAATCGACGTGAATGATTCGACTACCGATTCGACGAAGGAGAAACTTGTGAGGATCGTATATATTAAAGCTGAAAATGTAGCAGAAATGAGATCAGATATAAAATACCCGCGAAGCTGGGAGAGCTTCATGCCAATTAAGACAGGCTTTGATGTCGACCACGTCCCAACAACTCCCGAGAACGTATTCGAGTAAGAATTGCTCTGGCATACGCTCGAGAAGAGTACATTGTCATATGTTTATATAATAGATATTGGAAACAGCAAAGCCGTGAATATGTCGCTCTTGTACAGCCTGCACTACGGTAGAGTTTTCTATAGTTTTAATATAAGTAAGTTTCAATACCTGGAATGAGGGTTACTTCAAGATATACAATTAGGTTGAGTCCTTTCTTAGTCTACTAAATCTTTACTCTGCGTCTCATACAATTGGTATCCAGTCATTTCCACCCAAGAGGAATTTCAGACATCCCGAGACTAGAAGCATTTCCCTAATATTTGTGCGTGTATGTCTAAATCCGGACACCATTTCGCAAGCCAGACTTTGGCTAAATCCAGGCTATCAAAATTGCCTAAAATAGCAAGCCAAGAGTAGCTGCATTCTTGGGTCACGATATGGACAAAGTGGTTATGCTTAGCATTGTAACACACGCGTCATTCATCATGATGAACCAACGAGCGTCGATTTCAGCTAAGCAATCAGAGGCTTTGATTCCAGGCCGTCACTCGAGAATTCTGTCATGTGGAACATGCTCTTAGATTTTCCCTCAGGGCCCTTGCACCGCTCACACTAACGTATTATTGTAGTATCGCTGAATCTGTAGGCGGAATGTATTCGCCGGAGATTCCACAATTTGGACATTCGTGTTTCCCACTGACTGCACGCGAATCAAGGAATGAAACAGCCAGAAAATACATCACCGCTCGAAATGATACCAAACGAGCAGATGCAGAAATAATNTAGTCAGATTCTTCCCCGCTGAACTTTAAAAGTCATCACTACTGTTTCAACATTTCATTAGAAAATATTGTACATCTCGATGATTATCACCTGCAGAAAGACATATTAATCTCCATCGTTCAGAAAATTGTAGAGTTTCAAAGTTTAAATTAATTTCCATGGATAAACGGAGCAGGACTCTTTATTCTCCACACCTCACTTTGGCAGTCTTAAATCGGATCTCCGGCACTCGAAAGCATCCGAGCTCAGTGCCTCTTAAAAAGATTAGTCCCATGGGGCACTGCATGTATTGCAGGAGGCAGCTCCCAAGTCTAGAACTCTATCACTTGGTAACACCTGCAATCTGGCATAATTTTCTTTCTATTCGTCGACGTTCCAAAGGTTCACCAGATGACTGATGGTGAAATAGTCGAAATTGTGAAAAATGGAGGAAGTGAAACTGCTGACATTGCGATTAAATCAGACAGTGCAAATGAAGTGAAAGGATCCGGAATGTTTCAGGTCCGGGTGTTACTGGAGTTGGGGTGTTCGACCTGAACTGGAAATGTATTAGCTAGCAGGACAGACGGATGTGCGCGTAATAACCTGAGCCCCAGCTTTCCCTGTAAGCGTGACAACTCACGAGGAACATTTGAAATTGTACCTATCATATAACTGTTAAGTGATATCACAAGGACTCTGAATGGCGATTGTTTAAACTTTATTCAATTTTTTTCTTTTCAACAGCTAACTGAGAACTTCTTGTCTTATGCTACAACAAATAGGCTTGAAACCTGTCATGTAACTTAGATTACCGCTCTGTCCAATGGCTACAGAAAATTTACAATTTAATTTTGAAAAGAGAGTCAAACATGCTGAAAATATTCCTTCGTTTACGTTTGACATTTTCAGGACTGGTTTTATTGGGTGACTTAAGCGAACTAACTTCTGGATGTCATCTTAAAACTGTTTAAAAACAAAATATGTAACTCGAGTCGAATTATTTGGAACGAAATTTGTTTCAATAACGTAGTATAAAATAAGTACCAAAATGTTACCGTAAAAACAAGATGTCACCGTAACCGAGTTTTTCAACCATTTTTCTAATTACTGAGTCATACAATGCAGAAAATATCTAAATATCTACAGCGAAATCGTGAAAATTACGTAAGAAGAACTCCAATCCGATGGCATCCTCAGTAATTTCTGCAGTAACTGGTTATTTTTCTTGTTTGGCATTTGCGGGTTAGTGTGGATATTAAAAAAAAAACGTGAATGAGTGATCTGTAATAAATGCTTTACGCATCACATTCGTTATCATATGTCGGAGCGTAGATTAAAGCCAGTGCATGAAATGTTAAAGCAATGTCAATGTTAACGTGCGGGTAACTTATGAGACACACTAGGGCGTACAGGGTTAACAAACCCTTGAAAATTTTCACAACGTAAGTTCCATACAATCGTCTGCGACGTCCGGGTCATTCAAGTGTTGAGGGATTGAGGGAACTGCTGGGATTCTCAGAGGGTCCGCGCGGCTCACACAGGACGTCGCTGCCCAGCTGATGACTTAGCTTTGGCAGGCGCTGAAATTGTGCGTATTATGATATTTGGGGTCCTATGGCAGATACTCGTGCCTTGTATAAGTAGCTATGTAGAAATAAATAGGATATGAGCATCCTGTGCTAAATATTTAAGCGTTTCAAACGGAATCAAACCAAAGCAGGAAAGAAAGTAAAGGGAACGGAATGCATGCTCGCCTTGTCTGCTGGTCACCAACCTCGGTTTATCAAAATACACCCCGATTGTTCATTTTAGCTGAACTATTATTGCCTCCTCAGTTTCTGTTTTTTAATGCGTATTTGCTTTTAATAGGGGGAATTTTCCGTACGAGTAGGAATCTCGGTATATGAAATGCAATTTTCTGCTGACACTTTATCAAGTACTGTTAGTGCTCGGGGCAGCAAATGGAGAAAGCGTAGGCTCAGAGAAAGGAGATTTATTTTGTAAACGGTAAGTGGGCATTTACCATTTTGGTAGCAGAATATGGTGCTCGGATAGAACAATATCATCGTAAAGTTTTCTCACAGCATAACCGCCGTTTTCAAACAAGCATCGCGATGCTTGTAATGGAACTCGACAAGAATTGGAATCAAGCGTGACTACGGCACCGAATTTCATCGGTTACGTTAACTGAGGTTACTGCAGCAGAAATTAATGAAAGAAGAACCATACATTCTTCACTGTATTAGGCGTGCAAACACGTACATCTACGTAGCATTACTATTCCTGTTAGGAGAATGTGATTCAAATCAATGTATGAACTGGGAAGAGGAAATTCATGGGGAGCACATTTCACAGATATCAGAACTCTTTGGAAGACAAATTACACTGCTTTGAAAAACTTTTTGCTACTGTCACTTGTCTGTGGAAGTTCACGAGCCCTCTTCTACATGAATTCTTCCAAGCCTCCCATCATACTCCTTGCCTTCGGCGTTTCGTGAGAGTATTTCTAGATACCAAATTCGAAGTATTTTTTGAAAAGCTGTCACAAACGTGCGCATCCCACAAATATCCTTGATACTTTGTTCACGAATGATTTTCAACTTTTATTCAAGCCTCTTTGGTGACGTGCTAACAGCTACATTTCACGCAAACCTACAAAAATAACCCTTTCCTAGAACTCTGCGTTTATATTTGTTGCCTCTATTAATTCAACAAGAACAACCGAGTGAGAAAACTAGTATTTCAAATTTCTTTCTACGCGTCTCACCCAGAGGTGGAGGGCAGGAATTGTTAGTTTACGCAAGAGAGCGAGAAGTATTTTATGGACATACAGAGCGCTCGCGAGAAATGCCCGGGCCCAAATTCAGACGAGATTAGCTGTTAGAAGAGCCAGAGCAACTGTAAGGCTGCTAGAAATTACTGTCGTAGAATATAACTGCTATAAAAAGTAAATATTGTAGAATACTTAAAAGTATAGTTTATGGTGACTGCAGGCCACCTGCAATGTATAATACAAATAACAAAAATATCACTGCCTGACCCTCAAAAACACTTGAGCACTGCATGAAGAGTAAAGCTACCAGAGACGCTCCAAAACCACCCAGGTAGAAGTCCCTTGAATGACAAATAATCCCCTTTAGAGAGTGAGCACGACTTGAAAATTGCAGAGCAAACACCATTAACCAAACACCATCCAGAAGAGATTACGTCACCTCCTTGGGGTTCTCTGTTGTTATAGCGGAACAACTTTTGAGAACGGGAGTGAGTGAGCGCACCTCCAAGTCGCGGGAATGGAAAACAAAAGTTCAAAAAACCTGCCTAAAAACAATCTTACGAGGAGATCCCGCGGCACTCAGCTGGTCGTACACCCAAATTTAATAGGAATGCAAGGTGAAATGAAGCGCAGGCCAGAGTGGCCTGCGGAGGTGCCAGAGACATATTACACTTGTGCTGCCAAGCCTCCCACGAGCGTCCAGGTGCCTCCAGCGCTCTACTAACTCCAGCGTACGCTCACTCCATCTTTGACTTGCGCTTGTGTTCCGCTGAAAGGGTGGCATTGGTGGCTTCATAGACTGCGGGTGAAGATCATGGCACGTCGGGGGAAAGAACGGGGCGTCGGGGATAGAATGGCACGTCGGCGGAAAGAGTGGCACGTCGGGGATAGAATGGCACGTCGGTGGAAAGAGCGGCACTTCGGGGAAAGAATGACACGTCGGGGATAGAAAGGAACGTTGGTGGAAAGAATGGCACGTTGGTGGAAAGAATAGCACGTTGGTAGAAAAAATGGCACGTTGGTGGAAATAATGGCACGTTGGAGGAAAGAATGGCACGTTAATGGAAAGAATAGCACACTGGAGGAAAAAATGGAACGTTGGAGGAAAAAATGGAACGTTGGTGAAAAGAATGGCACGTTGGTGGAAAGAATGGCACGTTAGTGCCTGAGAAAAATTTCTGAAGAAAAGTCTATTGAGAAATTTTATTTTCGTTTTCAACATTCAATTTAAACATTTTCAGCACTTACTCAAGAAGATTGATGATAAACGAACAAACAAGCTCAAATCGCGTAAAAAACTAATTTATTGTGAAAAATGAGAAGAGATCAATTTCTAAAAATACGGTTCCACTTTGTGCGTCACAGGAGCACGAAGAAAACTATAACCAGTAAACAATCATGTTATTTATTTTTCCTGATCAACATACATTTGTATTACTTAACACGAGCAACAAAACGCCTCTTAGATCATCCAGAGAAATACGATGCGACTTCAAACACAATACGCCGAGCTAGTCGTTACTATCGGTGGCGATTGCAATACTGCAGAGCGCAGGTGAAATACTGAGGCGCCAGTGTCAGTGGCCGGGAGAGTGGCTCTGAACAATATGCGCTTCTCCAAGGCCTGCAGCCGCGCCTGGCAGCCACAGCGCACACGCCACTGCAAGTCCTCAGGATGCGGAAAATAAAGCGTGCAACATCAAACGGTTCGGTAGTCGTAACGTTGTTTCTAACTTTTGAAAAATGTACTAAAACTCTATGAGATGAAATTCTCAAGTATTGAAGAAACTTTCACACGATTTGCACCAATTGACGAACAGACACCTAATTTACGAATGAAATTTTTCAATAATAGTAATTTGTATTTTGTTTCAATTACGAAATAAACGAACGACGCAGCGTCACATAATTTTCTCAGTAAAAGTTCAAAAATGATCGTCATATACGCCTACGCTCAAACTGCGCAGATAAAATACGAGTACATGTCTTATTTCTGTGAATGATTTTTCTGACAACTGCTGTGAATAATGCTAAAGAAACGTAAGCATGAAATTCATACCTTCATTGAAGCAGGTATTCATGGTTCTGTTCCATGATCAAGGAAGAAGTCCTTGAATCCTCTTGAATACTTGAGTATTCAAGAGCTTCCTGCTGAACATGCGCTGATCGGAAAACAACACGGCATTCAAAAGGTGTTCGCGGATCAAAAGTCCCTGTGTTGCGTCACGTACGCTGAGCTTCAAGCTCAGTTATTTTTTTTCTGCAGTAAACTTCATATCTGAACTTTGAGTAGACGGCACATCTTTGGACCAAAGATATGAAATTATGTTGTGGCAGGCAGCAGGCGAATTGACGCACAAATATTTGGATTAAGGTTCGAAAGTCAAACTATGCACTTGAGAAAGCGTGGTTCGCTCACTTTTAAGCTTAATAAAACATTCTCACAGAGATGAAACATCTTCGAATTATTTCCCAGGAACCTATATAAAATATTATTTCAAACTTTAGCGTTGATTTTGTTAGAGGTTTTGGACGCTGTTTTGCAGAACAAAATTTTGTTAAAGAAGTGCAGAAGGGCGCGGAGAGAGCAGATTCGACGTGCAGGAGGGTGCGGAGAGAGCAGATGCGACGTGCAGGAGGGTGCAGAGAGAGCAGATGCGACGTGCAGGAGGGTGCGGAGAGAGC
>VOMN01018345.1:0-18192 GCA_014899125.1 Orchestia grillus
CGATCAGCTTCGCGCAAAGCAATCATGAAGTCAAGTTCAATGGAAGGCGTCCGTCCATTGCACTGCCATGATTCACAGATGATTACAAGACCTTCAATCTCGGCTGACCGTCCTCAGATATTACGGCCATAAACAACCGATAGTTTCTCGGCGTTAATCTACGGACGGCCAGTTTCGAATATTACGTCCTTGTTCGGCCATGCACAAATATAAGCGAGACGGAAGCGTTTTGAGGCCGAGACGTCCGATTTGCCTTTAATTCGTTCCTAATCGACCGTATCTTCCTTAATGTATCGGTGATACGTCCTCGATTTTTAATAAGGTGTCATCAAGAACTTCTGACTTATCCGTGTTAGAGTTTGATAAATGCGCTTCCATGGGGAGAAATTCGCTCGTCAAGTCGTGGACTGTTCATCCGTTTTGCCTTATTTTTTTCATAGTTCATTTCCTCACCCAACTCTTTTCGAAACAAGGATAATTAAGTGAAATGAAGTACAAAAGTTATAATCTGTGCTACCACTATGAACAAATATATACTTCCTAGAACATCAAACAACAGATTTGGCCTTAATATTAACTGCATTTTTTCGAGCTGCGATGAATATATTTTCTGAATGTTTTCAGCTCCTTATCAAAGTAAACTTATCCTATTGATTGCTTTGGAAAGGTTTTATATAAGAAACAATATGCTAGAATTACGAAACCGTGGCGTTTCAACGAATCCAGCTAGTCACCAACAAAGACTGCGGCAGAAACGCCGACCCTCAATTAGGATTCATTGTTTGAAAAGGCACAATTAAATGTACAAAGACAGGTATGCATGTGAAGGGACATCAAATCTGTAGATTTTTTAGGCAATTTAGAAAGTGTATGCTGGGTAAACAATGCAAGTGAGAATTTGACATGGGCATGAACACACATTAAATATGTTGAGGTACCTGACTGTCTTAAATAATACATCTGTTTTCCCAGAGACACCATCTGGTCTGATATAATGTTCTGCTCTATCTCAGTAGTAACAGGGAACATCGCGGTGTGAGTCAGAGTTTCTAATTACCTCCAGAGGACCATTGTTGAGACTCGCAGTTCTCTTTTGGAAGCTGAACGCACATTTTATTGCAAGTACGTTGAAGCAGTAAACATCAGTAGATGAGAACCGGCCTGAGGCAGTAAAATATCGAGGAATACTAAGCATATTTCCAAAGACGTCATTGTAGGCCACTCTGATAATGTATCTAAATATAATGAAACCAAATTCTAAAAGCTAACATAATTTTATTTCTAACAACATAATTTCAAAAGCAGATATGGATGGACTGTTACTGTGCACTTCAAAGCGCTAGAAAAAGAGACGACGAAAACTTTGGGTACCAAATGAAAGTCTTAGTCGTCATGAACAGAGGCAAAAAAAGTCTGCACTTTGAGGGGAAAAAGCGATGGAAATACGAATAGGGTGTTCGAGCCTCTGTAATAGTATTGACGTTCAGTTACATCCCTATACTTGTCGGATCTCAGAGCGAATCTCTCGAATAATGTACATCAGCAGTATTTGTTTGGTCGTATTTTCTATCATAAGTTCGAATTGCGTACGTATTGAACAAACAACACATTTTATAGATTATTGCGCTATGGCTCATAAATGACGAAGTTTAAAATTCCGAAAGCATTATTGTTGACCTAATATCGAGGCACGAATTTTATTTCTAACAGCGTTGAACATTTATTTGAGGGACATACATTACCAAATCTAAAAAAATGCCATAAAATACGTCACTTGAGTTAATATGAGTATTATTTCGTGCGAAAAGACTTCAAGTTGCGTACATAAAGTACTCTTGTTATCATGTCATCCATTAATAATGTTATTATAAAATATTACCGGAATGGTAAATCATTTTGCTAAAATGACCCTTTATTATTCCCGCTTTTTGTCATTTAGCTGGAGATCAAATGCATCCTGTACATCTGTACATATACTTTAACTATGATATAGAAAATTAACTTTGAATGAGCTTTAAATTAATAAAATCTTGTGTACGCGTGAGCGAAATTTCCTAGAATCGGGAACTACGACATATACAAGACTAAATCCTTCAACTCGTTTTAAGCCTATTTAAAGTGACTCTGCAGGTTGTTCTCAACTTCGATGGTTGTTCTGGTCTCAGCAAAATGAAATCCCAGCACATGTTTCGTTCCCAGGAATTCAAGGCGTTCCAATCCATCTCGTATCTGCTGCAAGGCATTCAGTGCTGCTGAAATATTCATCTTTTTTGCTCGTGCTCTCAGAAAGTGGAGTTGAACGGCGTGCTCATTTATTGCCTGTTTCGGCGCGCCTTCAAACTGAACAAACGGAACTTGCATGGTCAATGCCGCTGCAGAATTGTGATCAATTACCAAAATGCGAAGCAGAGTCCGAAGCGATTTAAAAAATCCTTTGGTGTATTCCGGCATCATTTTAGTTGCCCTGCCACTTAGAGCGTGAATGAAGACAAAACAGTTCCCATGAACAAATGCATGTAGGAGAAATTAAAACGATGCAGAACCAATGCATTTATCTTGTAGTATGTGGTACGTTCTATGCATATGTAAATGAAAAAATTCATACACAACCCTGAATAAAACAGAAAACTACTCGTGCAACTACCATATCTTAACTTAAAGTTATTTTATGGTAGCTTTTTCGAAAAATCAAGAACGGAACCCACAAAACCCAAGTAGCCATAAATGCCTAAAATGAAGACAGGGCTACATGTTTGCCTTGGTTTTAAAGTTACTCATTAAAAACTTAAAAAGCTGACGAAAAGCACTATGTATTGAATCTTTTGCACTTGAGGATAACTCATAAGTTTTTTGGATTCAAGCCTGAATGTGCGCGTCTGCTCTGACTTAGATAGCAGTAGGCTGCCTTCTGGACTTGAAATATTCACGTTAGTAGTCGTATCATTTAGGTGTACAAACCTTCGATAGGTCTTGAACAAAAGCTTTTTATCTAAACGTGGGAATTAGGCGTATCTATCTTTCGGGTGGCGTATGAGGAATATTTGCGAAAATAACAATAGGCCCTAAAGTCGTAGGGTCAGAAATTCTTTTGAAACGAGTTTAGGTGAAATTAGTCGAAAAGAACATAGTCTCACAACACTGATTCAACTCATAGTACTCCTCGATGTTTAAAAAAAATACTGAAATGAAAAATTATTTTTTATAGAAACGAACAATTGTGTAACTTGTTGAGTGTCTCCTATAGAATCATTTCATTTTTACTATTTGTTTTAATCTTTAGAATATTGACAAAAATATCTCAATATTTTAGTGGGCTTGTCGACAATCATATGCACTCACGAATTTTGAACAGCTAAATTACTTCACAGGGACGATGAAAAACAGCTAAATGTACTTCATAAAACTGTATACTGCGTATGGAAACAATATTCAGGTACGCGTGTTTCCTCCGGCGAGCCCATTCCTGGGCGAAAACGATTTGTTTGTACTTAAAGGTTTATGAAAACGGTCAAGAAGAGAGTGATACGAAATTCTCGCGGAAGCATGAGAAAATAGCAATACGGCTCGTTATCTCAAGCACATCTGTGCTTAGGATATTTAACCATGACTTAGGGTTAAGCGCCAATTAAAAACAACGCAAGCAATTACTGTCAGCAATTTTTAAAAAGAAACTGTATGTCCGGAGCCAAATTATTCTGGCCAAAATCCAGCTAGACATCGACACGGTCTTCATCTGGTCTGACAAGAAAATCTTCACAATAGAGGTTGTATTTAACTCACAAAATGATCGACTTTACGTGTGTGACGCACGGGACTTACCTGAAGCTATTCGTACCCATTTGGGCAGCATCAAACCAGCCGGATTGATGGTGTGGGCCGCAGACATTTATGATGGATCGCTTTAGTCTTCATCTCGGAGGAAGGGGCAGTGAACGCACAACTTTTAATCGAAATATTGGCTGAAAATATGTCATCGTGGATTTCTGAGAGCATTGAAAGCAATTACGTCTACACTCGTATGTATTACGCCTTTTCACGTATCGAACTAGACCCTGCAGTGGTTCCACGATTATTTCAGTGAATTTTGGGACCAGAACATGTGATCTCCGTGTAGTTGACATTCAAATTCAGTCGATTTTAATTGCTAACTAATCCATCTTTTAAAACGCAATAAATCAGCAAAATCTTACTCAAAGATCCCTACCACTTTGTGTCGCTGTTGCAGATTAATTTTATTTATACGTCTAGCGTACTTTTATTCGGACCACGCATTGACTAGTGTTAAATACCAGTGCATGTCAGTCATTGATGTCTCATTAACATGACACTGATAAGAAGGTTTATCCGTCAATCACAGGTTATATTCAAATTAGTGTACATATGACACACGACTTGCACAATGCAGCTTCTATGTTTGTTCCATGAAACAAAAATTAAAATTGAAAAAAAAACTTCGCTCAAATGAGTTGTCTTATGTATACAGAATTTGCATAAAATTCGTTGACGCAACACAGATATGGGAAGAGCTGAAAAATAAAGATCATTTTCGATTTTCGTTACAAACTATGTCTGTATTTTCAGATTTCTTATTAACGAAGCAATGGTTTTCGCTTTCAAAAATGCTCAGTGTCTGAATCATATTGGTTTCATGACTGTGGAACAAAATTAAACAACTAAATCTGTCGTGATCTGGAAGATAGCTGAAAACTTTCATAAGCATTGTACCTCCAATCTCCGTTTTACGAGTGAGAACTTCAAAACTTGACGCCACGACTGGTATTAATCCTACTAGATCTCAGGTGTCTCATAATGAGCAATTAGGTATTCAACTCTGGCAAAGCATGGTAAAATTTCCATTTTTGATGTTATCGTTAAGCAAAAGGACTTTTCTCATTTAAGGATCAGATTCATTGCATCAGCAATCGGGTAAACACAGGTGAAAAAAGTTGTATATGTCAATATTCAAGTGTTACAAGTTGTGCTACAAGTTGTTCAGAAAAATATAACAGAAATCTCTCATTTTAAGCTGCTAAAAAGTACCGTCACTGACACGCAACGCACTGCTGAGAAAAAGAATAGCGTTGCGATCGGTTTGGAGAGCAGTGAACTACACATTCCAAAATGAATCTGTCAATCGTGCGTATTTTGTTATGAAGACACGCTCTTTTGGTTCGCATGAATACAAAAAATAAAATCAGTAAGGAATCCTTAAACAAGATTTTGTTGGACTCAGTATCAGTTTGGGGTACAAGTTGTTGTCGATTTAGAAGAGAAGAATTCAAAATTCAGGTATTATGTCTATTTCTATTGCTGATTTATAATGTCATTAATAATTTACACATCTCTATTTCATACTAATAATGAATCATTCATATTTTGCTCAATTATTTGCACCATGTTCAACTCAACTAAAGAACATATCAGGCATGCTTTACTCAGCGAGTTTCAGAGAGAATCTAGTGCAAGTGCTGCAGCACAAAACGTTCAACGTGCATATGGAAATGATGCTGTGAAGGAGAGGACTTGCAGGTGTTGGTTTTTCCATTTTCGTAAAGGAAATTTCGATTTGAAAGACGAGGTTAGAAGTGGTCGCCTAATATCGCTTGATTTGCAGTTGTTGGAAGCCGCTGTTACTGAAAATTTGACAGTAACTTTAAGGAAACTGGCTTACCATGTTGATGTAACCCATACAACTGTGGTACGCCAACTGAAACAAATGAGAAAGGCTTCGGTATTCGGAAAATGGGTTTCTCACGAACTGTCTCCTACATAAGGTCGCGATAGACCAAAGCTTTCCTATAAGAACTTGAATAGGAGGTTTTATACCATCCATCATATTCTCCCTAGCTCGCTCCTTCTGATTATCACTTATTTTGAGGATTCCAGAACCATTTAAATGGTCTTAGGTTGACATCACGGGAAGAGTTTAAAAATGAGTTAGATTCATATTTTGCAAAAAAACTAAAGAATTTCACAAACGAGGCATGTATAAACTAGTTGCCAGATCAAATCAGGTCATAGAAGCTCAAGTATGTTATTGTTATGAATAAATTCTTTAAAAATAACCAGGTTTTCATACTCATAATTCAATTCATAAATAGGCAAAAACTTTATACCAACCAGATACATAAGAAAATAATTTTAAGGCTTCTGAAACATACAAAGATGTTCCCAAACTTCGTATATCGTACTAAAACAATCAGCACCACGCATGCGGTTGGTCGCCGCTGTAAATTCCCGACAATTAATTTACTTTACTTCGAGTTCATTGAATACTTTTAACATTTTTATTGTTAATGATGTACATAACAAAATGAAATAAAACTCAATGACTGCTATCCAAAAATCATAAACCCTCAAATGAAAAACAAACCCACAATCCTCGGAAATTTATCTTACGATTAACCGTGATACAGAGACTGAAATTTTTTTCTTTGTTCGGTGGTAAGAATATATGTAGATGGTAAACTTAGCCAAAAGAGAAGTGTTTCTCACCTTCACTGAATTGCATAACCAATGGCTTTCGGTCTTACGTAAACGTAAGGTTTATTAAAAAAACATTATTTTATTATACGGCAATAATGACAAACGATCGTCTCAAAACCCGTGTAAGGATTTTTTTCAATTGCCTTATTATCACTACAAGCACAACTCCGAATTCGCATAAAGACAGTAGTTATTTTATAATTAGTCAAGTAAATTCGTTTTGTGGCTATATACGTCGCAGCCAGTATAGGAAAATTCCGTGATCAGGTAATTTTTTAGCCCCTGGACTTCAAACTCATTTCAACTTAATTCCTTTCAATTAAATGCATTGTTGGGTAAATGAAGTGCTCAGCAGTTTTAAAGTATCTTTCAAATCACTACGTCATTAAAACTAGGCGCAGTAGAGGTCATTTTCAAATTTAATGCAACAGAGTTTAAATCTGGTCGTCTAGTAAGGAACTGTACGACTTTCCATGTTTTACGTATACCACTAAAGTTCAATTTTTAGTTGTCCATCATGATTTCCGTATGGGGTACACTTATTTGCACATTACATTCATATGCATATATGTCTAAAGTAGGAAAGAATTCATGACGAACAGGATTACATAATTGTGTAAATAATAGCCATTTCAGAACAATTGTATACGCAATGAAAGTTTACGAGTTTGCATTTTATCGTTGAAACATTATGACACAATCTACTGAGATTCTGAAATAACAGATTCTTTGCCTTATAACAGTTAAAACATTCATCTTTAGAGTATGAAAATCAAAATATGTATTTTTGATTCTCATGATTATGAAAACCTGAACAAAGCCTATTCAAAAATCATAATTTGAAAAACGTAGAAAAAAGCCTTGCAATTCTATATGTATTTATTTTCGGACCTGTGTTCTTGCTTTTAGGCTCTCACAGCATAATTTGGATTCCGGATGTTCCGTTTTGCCTACCGCCGCATGCAACGTGTTCGATATAATTTATTTATAATTCAAAGCCCCGTTGTTTGGAGCTTGATTCAAATTCCGAGTTAATAATTTTTCTCCGTGTAGAGGTAAGCTAAACTTGAAGTGCAAAATTTCAAGTATTTTTGCAGCCCCAGCGAGTAGCCGGATTGAAATTTTCGTATTGTTGTGCTTATATTTCTTGCTGCTGGACAATAATTTGTTCCACGTTAGGCAAAAAAAACACTGCTTTCGAAAATTTATCCTACAGCGGTGACTCAATTGTTAGTCCGATTTTGATCATACCCAGATGGGAGAAAGTAAATAACTTAAAAAACACGATATTTCGAGTCGCTGTCCAATTTGAAAAGAAAATTCTCCATTGAAATTTTTCCTTTACTCACTGATAATAATATGTTGTATTATTAAATTTGTCAATTATTTTTGCTGGATTTCTTTAAGGCTCAAGATTTGCTGAGGGCATGCGCCCAAGGCCGGCAGAGGCATCAAAGCTGCGAAAGTATGCGTGTGTCCATCCGATATATCGGACCCCATATCAGCAACGGTCAAATAGAAGAGTTGAAGCAGGCGACCAAGATACCGCATTTGTCCTGTACGCCTCCAGTCATAAATTGCTGAGAAGAAATTTTATACTTCCAATTCTTCACGTGTCGTCCAAGGTTCGAATTTCGATAGTGGCCAAGAAGTTTGAAGATTTCTTCGGGTCGAGAATGTCCCGTTGCCCCGAAAATAAATGTTGTGAAGAATCCGACTCGCTAAAGCAAAGCGGCTATTTTAGATATTTGGCTGATAGCCCAAGGCACAAAATTGCACTCAGGCCCTTGGAAACTATCTCATAATTTTGAGCCACCGCTTCACGGCTAAACTGTAAGAAAATGCTTCAAAAAATTAGAGAGATTTTACGGCGAGTATTAAATCCTTTTCATTATACTCGGCTGAGCTACAACTTGAACAGCTATAGTAGGCTGAGCTAAGAACTTCTATAGCTGTGAATAGTAGGCTGAGCTTTGTTCTCAGTTGGATCCCATCATTCCTTTCGAGCGATTAGTTACAAGTAAAGCAGCTCAAAAATATCATGAAGTGATTATAACTAATTATCGGAAAATTTAGGTCTTTTGCACATTATTTCAGAGTAAAAATTTGTTAGGACTGAATTATTTTGAGGAACGTTATTCGAAAAAAATTATTTAGTCATTTTTTGTTTAATTTCCCTACGGTTCTTTGAGGGATGTGAATTTGATGATATGGTGATGTGGAAGAAATATTTGGCGAATGCTTGAGGCAAAAATTCATAATCAAACCAGTGTCTTCAAATACTTTTGTATATTCTACAAACCTGTCGATAAAAAATATCAAAAATATAAATTGAAGGAAAATGAAAGATCGATTACCCAGCACTTGGTCAACCTAGATTGTCCATAACTAGTAATCGATAAATAGCCACTGAATAAACCAAGGAAACGCGATAAGAACCCATTTAAGTAACAAAACTTATCGTAATTGACGAGGCCCTTTCATCACACTTTTAATTAGCACTACAATGGGTTCGATTTGATGTACAATCAAAGCACTGACAATAAACATCGCCAATGAAGCAGGGTCGCTCTAGTGTAAGAGACGGTTTTGGGAGTTCGATACGTGCAAAGGACAAGAAAACGCGGTGACGTGTATTTTGGTCGCACGTTAGCGGCCTGAGCCGCAGGCAGGTTTACCTGGCTCAGAAATGGACTTGGTACAAGCGAAGGGGTCTTTGCTCCGGACGACCGTCTGGTTGGACATGCTCCCCCGCACGAGCCTCACTGCGACTGCTACCTCAAGGTGGGTAGGCAGTCAGCGCTGTAGTGGGTCCGCTAATGCACGAGCAAGCGTCGTCGCGTTGCAAGTTACGACGGCTTGCTTGGGGAGACACGATAGTGCTACCAACGCCATCATCGGAGGCCGGAGGCAACTGCGGTAGCAGGTCTACTCGCTAGAGAGCTGGGAGACCTCGCTCTCCGAGTCAGACTGCGACAGTGCTCACTAAGAGTACTGTCAGAGCCGTATTTAGACAGTTGAGACTCGTTTTTGGTGCCAGCACAGGGTGACTAATAAAGGACAAGACCTGAAGGTGCTGCCTTCGCCGTATTTAGTCCGTTAAGGTCAGAGCCAAACTGCTGCAGCGATTATATCAAGCTTTATCAAGATTATATCAAGAGACGCAAATCGTCCTTCAGGAGTAATTAGTACAAAGACAAGTGTCTTTGGAACAAAATTGGCAGTAATCCGGGCTCAGTGGCCTCTTCGGAATATAATCATATACGCATAAATTTCAACTCAACATGCATAAGTTAGTAAATAAGTGCTTACGCAACGCGCAATACAAATATAATATTATGACCTTAAAAACTGCACTGCAATGGAAATTAAAACATTGAACCAAAATGATATCGATATGTCACGTACGAAGAGTAACTTGCTTAAAACGCCCACAGCTCAAAGTTAAAGAACTAAAGGAAACGAGGCTAAGGAATACAAGAAGAGCTAAATATAACTTAGCTTAGGAGCGAAAATCGGACACATTTTATATTAAAGCACTGGCAATAAACATCACCAATGAAGCAGGGTCGCTCTCGTGTAAGAGATCGTTAGAAGACGAGATTTATTTTTCCAAATTTAACTTCGAGTACATGTCAGATACGATTTGTCCAGTGCACTTCATCAGCGATAGAAACAGTAAATCAATATAAAACGACTCAATTATTCTTCACGAAACGCACTATTTTTTGAAGCTTGAGTTGTTTTTTAAATGACCACGTGGTTACGGAGAAGTTCAGGTACTATGCAGAAGTAGAGCACCTGATCAGCGTTCTTCTGACGTTAATGTGTTCGCTGTGTTAGGTCGCTCCATAGTTAAACTTGTATCGCGGTTTGCTTCTTCTATAAGTGCGTCGATTGTGAATCCGGGGACACTTTCGCGATATGAAGTTAGACATACCTCCTTCATGTTCCCTTCACTCGTATTTATGTTGTTAGTTATTTTAATTACCAAAATCTTATGACTTTTCTAAAATCAAGTAAAGTGTGAGCGACGACCCAGAGCGAATCATTAACCAACAGGGGTATAAATTGTTTCATTGGTACACCAGGGACGCGATACGAGGAGAACGCATGCATACATAAATTTTGATATGCACGCATTCCGCAGCTGTAGTCAGTCAGTTGCATCCTTATTCCTGGTAGCACACCCATATTCACTGCTGAAAATTAGATACAGACCTGAAAATTTGCTACGTGTCAGCGTACTTCCATCAGAATAACTTGAGGTCGCTATTAAATTGAGTTGGCTGAGATAATCTAACAGTGCCCCCTGGGGTCACAAGCCCCCAAAGCATACGATATACAAGCCTAAATGATCTAACTCAACTGACTATCCTATGCTCCCTGAGAGGCTGAGGTACAAATAGTAGCAATTTCTTGTTGAGGAGGTTCTGGCCGGTTTTTTCACCGCATGAGGATGTGCTTAGTTTTGAATGAATATAACTTGCTTTAGATCGTAGTGCTTCATAATACAGGGTAGCATGGCCATCTCGAAAATCTTTGTATGCTCATCAGTGTTGATTTCGTGTTTGTTCCGATCAATTGAACGAGCATGATTTTACCATCGCTTAAAGCAACTGCAAACAACGTAATGGACGCAGGATACTCTCCTGGGCACTAGAAACTTCTGATGGTCCAGAGCAATTATCCCTGAGCTTCTGTGATTTGTAACCTCATCAACAATGAATTTCTTCATTCACAAGAAAGCGAACAACTCCCCATGTCCTTTCAAGTCGTTCAATAACAATGCGCATTTTTCCTTAATGGGGGCTTTCGACGTGTAATGAGGATACTTCGACGTTTTCTGTATTAGAATTTTATTTCGAGATCAAGTCGCCTGCACTTGAAATCAGTTTGCTGACATTTCCAATTTTTGCCAATCCGTCCGTTGCCTTATAGTGATATGCTTGGATGGAGCATTTCAAGTCTGCTAGAATTGAGGTGTGAATTTTAGATCACTACTCGGACTGAGAGGTTTTTCTTCAACACCTTTTCTAGCCTTTAAATTTAAATTTGCTGCTACCATTCGAAACGGCACGTATGGCGTATCTAGTCGCTTTAACTACAGTATATATGTAGATGCGCTGCGGTAGAGGTGATATGGTTCTGCAATAACAGTTCTGTGCCAGATTTCCACGTCGTTAGCCAACGTTTATTTATTTATAATATTCGCAGCTTTTAATTTAAACCTATCTTCGAGGACTGAAGTTTATCACTGTGATACACAGGTACCACTTGGAAAATAGATATTTCAAACAGTCCCAATTTATCGTTTACTTATGCTTTCGAAATCTTCCGGGTTCAAATATGTGACCACACAGTTCATGATCGGAAGTTCAACTCAGTCTCATTTTACGGTACTCAACTTTCCCATCAGTTTTTTAGCAGCTAGTTTTTCTAGACTGAGACTGGCCTAAAACATAAAAGCTGGACAACAGTCACACAGAATATTCAAAAGCGACCAAACAGGAGCCCGGACTCTACAACACATTCGTTCATGAGGGCTGAGAAGCAAATGATAATTATGCAAAGAGAAAGAAAAAAGTGGCGATTACGGCGCAAGGAAAATTCAACCCAAAAGGCCCAAACAAATACGTGAAAATTGAACGACTGAATAGGGACACTATTGGACCACTAATCGACTTAGACGGGTAACCCAAAAGGATATTAACAGTAAAGCCAGAAGTCTAAATTCTTACTTCACGTTAGTGTTCACTCTAGGAGATTTAACTGAAGTTCTCCAACCTCAAGCTTTAAAATATCTAAGAAGCCCTTAAAGACGACATGTTCATAGCGGAGAGGTAAATAAAGCTTATCATCCAAAGCCCAAACAAATCGACCGGAACAGGCGGCGTGCACCTCGAGTACTCAAAGAAACCGCCGAGGTGATCAGCGGACCTTGATGCTCATCTTCAACCGATAGCTCGTGTCTGTAACAGTTACGCAGGATTGATAGTAAGCGAATGTCACTCCCGTTTAAAAAAACAAATAGTTCCCAATAACTACCACTCAATCACATTGACGTCAGTCATCAGTAAAACATTGGAACGGCTAATGAAAGTCGTGGATCATAAGATATCTATGAGCTCATAACCTAATGACCGATATTTACCATGGATTCAGAAAAAACACAGCTGTCTAATGAATCTTCTCGATTTCCTTGGAGAAGTGAACTGTATCTACCACAACGCAAAAGCCGCAAGCCTAACATACCTCGATCTTCAAAAAGCCTCTGATAAAGATTTTCCTCGAGAGGCTTACGGCCAAACTTGGAGCCTATTGGTAAACGCAGCAACTATTTTCGATGGAAACGGAATTGGCTGACAGGTCGCACTCAACGAGTGAACAACATAACGACTGGGCAGAAGTAACTTCAGAGGTCCAATTAAAAAGAGTTCTAGGTCCACTCGTCTTCATTATCTACACGAATGAACTTGCCATCAAAAACAGTAGTAAAATCCCAGTAAAATCAATAAGTCCACGGACGACACGAAACTTTGTCGACCGGTCTTTACTGAGCGGGACCGAATAAATATCCGAACAGACCTCAATCGCGTACGAGCAATCCAATGGACCAAAACCTGACAAATGGCCGTCGACATAGACGAAGGTTCAGTGATACACGTTGGAACTAATAATCGAAATCTCCAACTCTTAATGAGAGACAAACGTATTGTAGCAGTAGAACAACAAAGCTTAGCCTTACTATCACAAAAACCTGAAGCCTGACAAGTAAGTCTGAAAAAGTGTCGAGAATTCAAGTGGAATTCTTAGTTTCATCGCAAGAAACTTTGACTTCAAGTTCAAAAACATAACACTACGTTTTTAAGTAAAGCACTAGTCCGACTACATCTGGAATACGCTGTACATCCCTGGTCTCCTACTCTATACGACAAGACAGCATTAAATTGACGCAAATTCAGCGCAAAGCAACAAAATGATCGCTGATCTTCGGAACCTCAGCTATCTGAACAACTTCTTTAACGGCTGAAAATCATCCCGTTCGAACAAAGAAGATTGCGAGGTCAGCTAATCGAGACCCACAAATATCTTAATGGATTCAGCGATGTTAGCCAAGAAGGGTTTTTCGAAAAAAACTACAACGTTTGCACCAGAGACAACAGATATAAACCAAAAAAACGTATTTCGTACCATCCGGGACCCCTACTTTCTTTCCAGTAAATATTGTTAAAATTTTGAACAAACTACTAGAAAACGGTGTCCGCTGGTACCGCGAACACGTTAAAATTTTTGAAACAAATACTGGGTTGGTAATCTTCTAGCATTTAAAACTACTGACTCGAGGTCACAATTTGAAAATTACTCTCAATGTGAAGAAAATTTTGTGAATGATGCAATCCAAGGAAAGAAAAGCGTCCACTTTCTTATGTTAAAACGAATGTTATAATGCGTGTAAGTGATAATTAATAGTTGTGAATGTGGTTGTTTTATTCCTCTCCACCTTCTTTTCCTTCTGTAGTTGTAGAGTGAATAGAGGTAGCGACGGTGATCAAAAAACACAAGGGGTAGTAATCCTGTCCTTTAATTTGCCTTGCCCCTATTTAAAGTCGAATCGTTTGCTAATGTGTGATTGGTGTTAGAAACATCAGACTTGAATTGAAACCCTAGAATGTGCGACTTGGCTCTGTGTCAGGGCAAGTACTCCCGCGCGTGACCACAAGGTTAAACCTTCAATTGCGTGCAAGATCCTTTCTTGGGTCATCCGAAATTTATATTGTCATTGCGCCTTGGTCAGCGAACTCCCCAGTAAGACGAAATAAAATATAATAGTACATACGCTAGCGGCAAGTGTCCGTCCTAGTGTTGATATATTACTGTGAATTTAGGTACGTTTAAAAGATATTGCCTGTTTATCGATTTATTTCCGCTTTTGTACAGGTTGGATTTTCTGGTTTGGTCTGCCTGAAGCCACACGGTATCCATGAATTACCGCTGAACATTAAATACTTGAATGCTTATTTAATGTCTCTCGTATTCGTTGCAATTTCCTTACATTAGCAAGAAAAGTAAACTATGGGAATTCGTTCACAGAAATGTTTTCATGATTCCTATCCCCATCAATGAACCTGGCTATTGGCAGCAGCTATGTTATAGTCGTGTCAGTTAATGGATAGTTACTTTTCTTGGTTCAACAGTTTTCTCCGGTGTTGAATGCCGAATTATAAACCTCTTCTACTTCTCAGTTTCTACATCTTGTTTGATAATTTTCTGTTTGCAAATAATTCTTTGATATGTGGGCCTAATTATCCAGAGGTGCGTTAAGTTATTTTTTATTTTGTAATCTAGTTTGCAGTTTTTAATATAGTTGAGCTCGGCATAGCGCGCAAGATTGGTTCCAGCAAGCCACCGCTCTACAATAGCTAACATCATTAATTGAGCGGTGTCAACTAAAGCAAGCATTAAGTAGCAGGGAAAAGATTTGCGTCATAATAAGCAGATAGAGCAGTATATAAGGAGCCATTAAATTGGAACGGTTATTTACTGGAACAGGTGGAAGACGACTGTACATATATTTTGGTCGTTTTCGAACGACAAATTGTAATTCCTCTGCACCCACGCGAAAGCTAATAGTATATAAGTGGACTCGTATATTTTCCTGCTGGTAATCGTATAAATTTACTGCGGTCGCATACCGTGAATTTCGAACGAATTCAGGTACATTTCGAATTAATTTTCCCCTAGTTTTATTTGATACTGTACCGAGGGTATTATACTTTCCATCTTTTGGATACAGGTTTAAAACGAAAATCGTTCGTGAATCGAAATTCAACCTCCGAAGGTTATTAATTACCTAGGGTAGAGTTCAAATTCTAAAACGAAAGGCTTAGAGATAGAGTACCGCACAGCAATAGTTTTGAGCTACAGCACCATTTTTACGCAGCATTGAACTGAAGATTATTCAAATTCTTCAATTATTTGAATAATCCTTTAAAGAATGATAAAACTGTTCTGTCTCTTTCATCGTACAATCAGATTCTTTAGATTAAGCGTACGAGTGCATGAGAATCAAAGTGCACCCTACGCAACAAATGACATCGTGCTTCAGTTGGTACACGGTGAGAATGGTGGTTTCTGAAATGTATCCGAATAATCCGGTAAATGCATTTCACACCACTAGCTTATGTGGCAGAAATCTGACTTCGAAAAATAGTTATGGGCTCTCTAGGACAAAGCTCGTGGCAGGGACTCATATCCAATATTTGGAAAAAAAGTATTGCAGGTAAAGTTGTAATTTTGAGGGATTGTAAAACTTAAACACGAATAATCAATTCAACGGGCTCTTGTCCAGGAATAAGCGTAATTTGTCGGTAAAAGTTGTAATCAGAGCATGACAGCTAGCGTACAAGGAATTTTGCGATGCTCTAAGTGCACAAAATACACCATCTTACATTTGGCCAATAATGCATGTCACTGTTTATGGATTCAGCAGACGCTTTTCCCTTACACTAAGATTGTAGACAAATTGTACAACAATTTTACAATAGAGTATCATGATACCAGGCATTATTCCATGAAAGGAATCAAAATTGAAATACCAATAAATCTTTACGAACCACATGAATCTAGCCGAAGCGCACCCGCGCCCTAATTTGGGCTCCTTTCGACGCTGTTGGGCCCGGAAATACCATCTTTTGGAACGCACTTTTAATTCTTTCAGGTTGAAATTTTGAAAACTTTCCTTCGAATTTCATATCCATGAGACAACATTCCGATGAAGTAGGAAAAATGACCCTGAGTGAAGTGGGCCTAAGAAAAAAATTGCTGTAACTCTTGAGGCCTCGGTCAGAAAATACGTTCCGCATAAACTCCCGATTGTTGTGCCCTGTATTTGCGGAACCGAATTATTCACGGGACTCCCCAAAATTATTTTAGACATTGTCACACAATTGAAGAAGTTTTTCAAAAAATATAGTCAGTATCTTTCAATCCAGGGTTATTAATCATGAGACGAATTCATATCAATGGTATATTATATATTTTTTGATGACTACAGTGTCGCTGTAGATCGATGCAAAACTGTCTGTGCAGTGGTGGTAAACTTAAAAAACATTCAACGAAATATTAAATCTGAGAAGTAAAAATTAATGCATACCTACTTTTACACCTGGTAGTTTCAGCATGATAAAAACCTGCTCTTTTCAATTTTTATTTATTTTGTGAGCAAAATTAAAATTACCTTACAAGAAATTAACATCATTCACGGACAGTTTATCCTCGTGGAATACCAATCCCTAAACGAATTGCATATCTTTTACGCAGAAAAAGAGTATTTTTTCATGAAGATTATAGAAGAATGCCTTCAGTGAAGAACGGGCTTTTAAATAGGCGAAGAGGAAAAGTCTCCTCGTGTAAATGAAATGCCTAAAATAGCTTCATTTCAGGAGCGTAAAATGCACTCCGACTTTTGTGCTGCGCAGACTTGATTACTGCGTTAGCTGAACGTGCAGGACGGCCCGTGATTTGTTCGCAGGAAAGATTTTTTGTACGTGAAAACACGGTTTTATATAACAGAGACCTCTATCAGGACTGGAATGTACCTCCATTTCGATGCAAATTTCCGCCTACTCGACGATGGAATACATGATGAATGTCTCCCGCAGACCATGTGGAATAAAAATCTGCGTGGGCTCGACTTTCTCGGTCACTGCACCTCGTAACGAGTTCATTACTATCCAGTATATGGCAGAAAGTGAGAACAGTTGCAGATTCGACTGCAATTAATAGAAATCTTGCCATCCGACATGAAATATTTTATTTGGATTCACGGATTTGTCAAAAAATAAACTATTTTGCACTTGCAGAGTAGCTTAGGAAATAGTACTGAAAATTTTCGCACCTGAGTCAACGATGACAAATTTTGAGATCTAGTATGAAGCATTTTTGAACGAGAACGAAAGTGTTACTTAAGCTCTCTTTTAGAATACCTTAAGCCTTTAAACGTTTAGTCGGTAGGTTGTTTGTTCTGACGCTCGAGCACTAAGCCTAGGCAATTTTTTTGCCTACCCAGCACGCCGCGTACCAAGCACGCCACCTACCCAGCACGCCACCTACCCAGCATACCACCTACCCAGCTTGCCCTCTACCCAGCATACCGCTTATCCAGTATACTGAATATATGGTATGCTATATATTATGGGTGACGCATATCTAATGCGCAACACATATGGACAAAATTCAAAAACGGGTATTCCAATTTTGTGCATAGACATATGACATTTACCACATGTAAAATCTCTGCTTTTTATAGAAATTTAGTTTTTGAATAATGTCATATCCTTGTTCTACCCAAATACCTTGTGTTAGTGAACAAGGTAATAGAAATGAGATGGGAGAGTGTAAAGTTATTGTAAATAAATTATCATAAACAACTAAGTTATAACGAATATTTTCTTTATTGGATGTATTTGGAGAAGTTTCGGCCATCACGCCGAAGCCACACTGGGGTGCCGCCGTTTAGTCTGTATGGTGTGCCTTCGCAGATCCGCGAGATGTTGAATGAGGCCGTTTCCGTCTGCCGTTTGGAAATAGGGAGGCAAGGGAGGCCAATCGGGGATAGTTTATAGGAAGTTATCCAGCTTCGTCATGAAGACGTCCAAGGAACCATCGAACTCTCTCAAATCTTTAGGCAGAGCGTTGAATAGT
>VOMN01018346.1:0-10690 GCA_014899125.1 Orchestia grillus
TATTTGTCCTAGCAAATTTAGGCATGCCTTGCAATTGGGTGCATTGAGGCCACGTTTTAACATCATCTAGCAAATGTTGGTTAGTTAGTAAAAATCGTCTCGCAAATGATCATCGATAAATAGAACACTATGTACGGGTAGAAACATTTAACCTTTCAAAATTGGACAGAAGGGGTCGGATAGTTGGGACACAGAAAGTTTGGTTCATTCTCTCAGCTGAGATTGCGAGATTCTGGAGCCACTCGTACGGTAAAACTTTGTAAGTGATATAGTGAGCGATGGATTATTTTCGTCATCAATATACTTCTTGTTATATGTTAAATATATGCCTATCGATCGTTTACTTTAAAGGTTATCAAACTCGTCAATTCTTTCTTGATGAACATGTGGCTCAACGATGACAAACAAATGAGTTTAGATGATATTTAAAATGATTGAATGTTGTTCCAAATTACAATGGGCATGTGTTTCAATACGTAGTTTTCTTTGCTCAACGCTACCGTCTTCAATTTTAATTAATTTACGTCCAAGCAGCTTTCATAAAAATTCATTCAATTATAAAGGCATCCATCGTTGAAAATCCAACGCTGTAAGCTTGTCAATGTCCCCTGCTCCGTGATGAGCACTTAACTTCATTTGACACAGGCACTCGGTATGACCTTCGATCGAAAGAAGTGGAGGCCATCTACAAGATCTCCAAAGAATTCCAAGAAAACTTCTCCGAATTCTGCTATGTCCCTCTCCTGTTCACGGGCCTGAAAAGACTACCGAAGTTCATCAGGGACCTCGTGTTCAAAGAACACTTGCTCGACGAATTCAACCAGGAGACCCACAAGGTTGTTCTGGTACGTCTCTAACATGCTATTATTTGACAGTTATTTCGGTGGTCCAGTATACATTTATGAACCGTTACAGCTGGGAGGCTGTATCGGTTCATATGTGTGAACTTAAGCTCAAGAGACATCTTATTCTCTTGTATTTCCTTGAAAGATTCTTCTAGTTTATTCCCTACAAAGTTGGTATAACGGTAACACACAGGCTTCCTTCTATATATACCTGGACAGTCGCGAATGAAACAAAGACATGTGCACCTTACAAGTGGAGCTATTAAATTAACTAATTCCCTCAATGATGGTGTATACATAGAAGGGTCAAGCCTGCTGAGGATCTGTTCAGAGCTGGTTCGAGTAGCTTCCCAGTAGCTGAGATATTTTCGAATTGCAAAGGAGTCTCGACCACTCAAACTACATAGGAAAGTATTAAAGGGTCAACAATTAACTTGGGCATGCTGCGCAATACGATCCTTGCGTTAATATATGTGGTGTGGAAACAGCACCGAATTATAGACAGCTGTCTAGTAAAAGGAAGCACCATTTGGCTTCTTTTATTTGATTGGAGGCAGTCAAATCCTTTTGACTGTTAGGTCCTGGGAGAATACATTGCAGGTGACAACCATAATGATGCTCATACAACGTATTTGATTGGGACAGGCAACCATAGACAAGCACCTTGAGGACTACGACCCCGACAACCCCAGGGACCTCATCGACGTGTACATCAAGGGCATGAAGGAGAGCGAGGGCGACGAGAACTCCTTCTTCAGGAGGGGAGGTGAGTTGGTGCTCCTGCTTGCAAGGACACAAAGGAGAGCTAAGGGGACGAGAACTTCTTCTTGAGGAAGGGAAATGACTACTTTTCTCATAAGTTCCTAGATTTTCTCACCGCTTGTTCATGGGTATGGAAGTCTGAGCCTTTGAAACAGAAAAACTCAAAATGAAATAATCATTGACATTTAATGAGGTACATTGTACAAGGATTTAAGCTCTAGAACACAATGAGATAAAAGAGAGGGTACACTGGAAAAATAAATGTGTTCACCCCGGATTGCAAAAAAAAACGAACGTTCTCTATGATAGCTCGACAGAATTGAGTCACGTTGAGGCCTTCCTTAAGCAGAAGTCAGTGATGCTCAAAAATAAAGTGAAGGCATTTGACCACATTTCTTATATTCTTTGGAGAAAGCTGCGGCACTCCGCTCCAGGCCACACACCACACTGGGGTACCACCTCTTGGGAATATCAGGTTTCATCTTATTGTTCCATGGAAAGCACTCTGTACGAGATTATTAAACCAAAAAACCTCCAGAAAAGGAGGCAAGAGCGCTACCATTTATCCCACGGAGCCACACGAATATATTTTACTGACATATTATTTATAAAGTTAACTATATTTGTTTAAGTTATTGGGATGATATATTTGCGACATTTTGATTTATAAAAAATATAACGTATGTGCTCGTGTATGTACCCATAAAAGACGTGAGGCGCTTGCGTTTGTTCATTGAATTTATGAAGAAAAACTTGTCGTCCTGTGACTGAGGCCACTCTCTAGGCGACGGAGGAAGGTCAGTTAAAGGCATGATCATAAATTATTGTCACGCTGAAGTGGCATTTTATTTCGAGCCTTAATGTGTGTGGTCACTACAAGTTCAAATGAATTATTTACCCATGACCTCTAATTCTAGGACCTGTATCCACTCCATCGCGGTTACTAAATTTTGGCTGAAATGGAAAACTTTTTCCAACAGAACTAACAGGGCCTGTAACAGGGGTGCGTTTAAAGCTTGGGGGTGTCCAATGGGGAGGTGTATTCAACAGAAGTACGAAGATTCAACAATGTTTGTTTAGTATTAACTATAACGAAAATCTCAAGCCGTATACAACCGGTTTGATTTGTTCTCAAACGAGAGGATGTGAAACTCCCGTGAGAATGGGAGCTTTTAAAAAGGAATTTGTAAAAAAAGATGGAAGGCTGTTCCATTTTACACGTAGGTAATTAGTGCATAATAAATTCGGCTACGCGGATTACTTCACAACGGCTCAAAATATCTTACAAACTCGAAAAGAACAAGGCTTGCACCTTGCATTGCACGGTGAGAATCCGTCGGTCCTGGGAACGAAACTGACAGAGACTCCTGATCTCTGCGCAGCCCTCATCCAGATCGTGAATGACATGTTCCTGGCTGGATCCGACACCATCTACAACATGCTGAAGTGGGTTGTCTTCTTGCTGGCGCGGTATCCTGACTACGCCGTGAAGATGCAGCAACAAATGGATGAAGTCGTGCCTAGGGACCACATGGTGTCACTGGATGACAAGCCGAGGTACCTTGGGCATGGTGTTGCTAGATAAGTACTTCGTGCACAACATTGTGTCGCTGTGGGTGTGGTCGGGGTTGTGGGTCACAGAGACACAAGCATAGGTCACGATCCTCGAGTGAATTGGGGACGGGGTAATAAAGGTTCTATTTATGTAGTATGCTTCATGTATCTACTGTAGATGTAATGCACGATTTTAATGATATAATCTAACAGGAGATTACTATCACCCATCCTGAGCAATTTTCAAACAGTGCGGTAGACCGTACCTGGAACACGTCTACTGCCTAGTCATGAGATGTTCCCACAAGCAACCTGGTACCTAGAATACTACAACTGCAAGAAGAACCAGGCATTCTTCTCATGCAATGTAAAGAAATGTTTACCTGCTTGGATCAATGACGTCAAAGAATTTATTGACACATTGATACATTGATTCATGTATCAATCAATTCTATGACGTCAATGATACAAGCAGGTATTAATGACGTCATAGAATTTATTTGGGCTTACAAGCAGCTAGGGTTACAAATGTTCATTGAAATTGTTTATGAAATACATATTCGTAATTTTAATACGTAACTCCGAGGCGGGGTTCCAGTCTATTTCCGTTTAATCTCGTCTACACTCGTCTACCTCGTCCACTGTGTTCCGTCTACTCCCTCTCATTCCACCTATTCCATGTGTTTAGTCCATTCCGGTATTCCATCTGTTCCTGTTTAATCAATCTCTTTCTGTTTGATCAATCTTTTCCTGTTTAATCAATCTTTTCCTGTTTATTTTGAATATTCTTTTTTATTTCATCTATTCCCGTTTTACTTCGTTTATTCAGCTTCTTTAAAATTATTAAGAATATGTACCCATGAATATGGGCGAATGAATTTTCACCAAATCCATTCAATGCCTAAAAAATACAATGCCTAAAATGAGCACACAAACTTTGCTTGTCACTTCACATACAGTATACAATGTTAAAAACTCCGCCAGTTTGCCGCTGCTGGAGGCGTTCACTACAGAAGCGCTACGCTTCTCATCGCTGGTGACCGTCAACGGAGAGAGAACGGCCACGGCCGACACAGNTCTTGTGACGTGCCCCAGGTGGGTCTTGTGACGTGCCCTAGGTGGGTCTTGTGACGTGCCCCAGGTGGGTCTCACTCTCGAAGACTAATGCTCGAGAGCCTACCGAGTCGCCTAACTTTAGTAACACGGCTGCTCATGGGCAGTTTTAAACTCCTGTGCACCTTTCGTTACTGTGAGCACACAATTCTGCTAGACCATTTACGACCAACCAATTCTGCTAGACCATTTACGACCAAACAATTCTGCCAGACCAGTTACGACCAAACGATTCTGCTAAACCACTTGAGACCAAACGATTCTGCTAGACCACTTACGACGGCTTCACAGTTCCATGACATCGTGACTGGATAACATGCGACTCAGAGACGCAGGAAGTCAGCGCACAACATGTGAAGACGTCATCTCGGCTGATTTCTCGCCCTCCAGGGGACGACTGTGCAAGTGGTGAACTACTGCATCCACCACGACCCCCGGTACTGGGACGACCCCCACAAGTTCTACCCTGAGAGACACTTGGATGAGAGCGGCACGAAGTTCTCCGCTCCCAAGCAGGGCTTCTTCGCCTTCGGATCAGGTGCGTGTCCCTGCTCGTGGTTTGGTGATGGTCACGTGGCATTGGCTGGGAACTGGACGGTAACGTTACGGAGTTGATGTTTACTGGATGATGTCTAGCTGATGTTGCGTCAACCATCACGTGGTATTGGCTGGGAACTCAACGGTAACGTTACGCAGTTGATGTTTACTAGACGATGTCTAAGTGATGTAGGGTCAACCATTTAGGCTAAAGATGAGGGGGCTTCTAAGAACGGCTTCTTCGCTTTCCTTGCAGGCGTGGCTTGCGTGGTCGCTAAGGTGTGTTGATGGCCACGTGGTATTGATCGAGCATTGAATGATAGCTTTGGTTTGCTGCGTTTTACTAAATGATGTTTAGGTGGTTGTGCTTCAACCTACTTTGGTTAAAAAAAGGCTGAAGTTTGTAAGCAGTACTTTAACTGTAGCTGGGGGTTTTCTTGGTAGTTACGTGGTATTGACTGTGACCTTAATGATAACTTTAGTAAGTAGGTATTGACAAGGAAGGTGGTGTTTGAAAATGACCGAAAAATGAATATCATTAGTTAGTAGGTGTTGATGGCACGAGGCAGGACGGACGGACGCACATATGGGACGAACGTATGTACAAAACCTGTTTTGTACAACTTAAGGAATCACAAAATCAATTCATTCTTTGTAAAAGAATTGATTGACAGAATTAGAGATTGTCATGAGAGGATCATTTAAAAAAATACTCAGGCTTTCAAAAACATCCCAATTTTCAAGCCAATAAACAACTAAAAGAATCCAATAAACAATGATACAAAGTTTGTAACTTTACTTCAATCTCCCCACAGGCCGCCGCCAGTGCGCCGGAGAGCTGCTGGCCCGCATGGAGCTGTTCCTCTTCACGGCCGCCATCGTCCAGAAATTCGACGTCCGGCCTGGGGAGGGCGTCGACTTGACCAGGGATGAAGTCGAAAACTTGGCCGACTTCCGGGTGCCTGCTGACAATAAACTCTCTTACAAAGTCCGCGGGTGAATCCCAAGCGAGATGGAGCGCGTGACATTACACAGACTTCATAAATTTGAAGTCTAATTTTTGCTTTGCCCCTACCATTGTAGGACGAATCTTTACCAGGGGGGTCGACTACTTACTTGACAGGTTAACTCTAAATCTTTTCTTTGCAATTAACTTCTTCCCAGGCTTTTAACCTCTTCCCAGACTTTTAACCTCTTCCCAGGCTTTTAACCTCTTCCCAGGCTTTTAACCTCTTCCCAGGCTTGTAACCTCTTCCAAAGTTTTTAACCTCTTCCCAAGCTTTTAACCTCTTTCCGGGCATGTTGACCTCTTCCACGGCAGGATTTATGTTGAAAACGCTTAACCTAACGCGAGTGTTGCAGCTGTGCCGGGTGGGTGACACCACGTTGGAATGGTCGATTTAGTCGGAGATGTTGAAAAAAGAGAAATTTTAAGCTTCAAGCTTTTTTATTGCTCATTTGACGAGGTGTATCGCCCAAAATTGAAAAACACTAATTGTTTAATTTATGTAAATCGAGCTAATTTTTTTTGCCGTGAAAAGGGTCGCATGCAACTCGTAATTTACAACTACGGAAGTGCTGCAAAATTACTGAATTTTCGGTGTGTTTTCAAGTTTCTCTTTTATTTTAAGGATGTCGAGTGATTACTAATATTTAAACTGAGTTTACACGGCACACGTAAAATAACCAAGCGATTAGTTAAGTTATAGCAGTTACTAGCATGCTTTAACAATCACGCAAAAACAATTGACCGATTATTGCACATTCTACTGCGTTAATTAAGGGGGTTGTTCTGTTACATCCCTTGATCCACATCAGAGCTGTTCAAAACATCACTGCGCAGAGTGTGGGGCTGTAGAAAATAAGATGAAAACTGTACATAAAACACAGCGCTGTGTACAAGATATTCAATAACACTACGTACCAAATTTCACTATTGCTTTGCCCCCCTTGGTAGAATTATAATTTTCTTTCTTTGTAACAAAACAAAACTTGAAAAATGTTCATACCAGATGTTTCGTTCCGAGATCAGCTTAATGAATTTTCAACTTTGCCTGCATTCAGTATAATGAATTTCCAAATTGGCCCACCTTCAGTATAATACCAGTGCCAAACACCATATAAAACGTGCATAATACAAAACCAAAGGTTCATAAGAACAACGGACATTGCCTTACAATTAAAGAAGTTAGAAAATAATATTGAATTACCACGAGCAAAAATCACGTCACATAATTTGTATAGTTAACGTTTCAGTGAAGGTTGCGTGCTTGTTCCTTTTACCCGTCTCCATTATTGTGTCATGCGCGTTACACCCCATGTAAATTGGTCTAAATCAAACAGTATAGGTTTGAATATTTAACCCCTCTTCCCTTGTCGTACCATATATGTTACACTTCATAGAAGTGTCTAAATCAAGCAGTATAAATTTGAATATTTAACCCTTCTTTTCTTGTCGTGCCATATATATCACACTTCATAGAAGTGTCTAAATTAAGCAGTATAAATTTGAATATTTAACCCCTCTTCCCTTGTCGTATCATATATGTTACACTTCATACAGGTGTCTTGAAATATCTGTCTTGAATATTGTTAATTATGGATTTGAGAAAGATTGCGGAACATATCTGATCAAGTCGGCGAACAAACGATCAAACATTTCTGACTTTTAGCAGTTTGCAGACGTTAAAATTCTGCTGAATCTCATATTTCAGGTTTGTACGAATAGTTATGTAGTTAGTTCACACGTATAGTAAGGTAGATAGACTAGATAATCTAAGTACCAGATGACGCAGAAGTAACTGAACCTTGCATTGTTGAGTAAATAGCATACCAAATTATCTGGTATCCTTATTAGAATATGGTATCCTGATTAAGATATGGTCTACTGATTGATTAAAATAGGTATTCTAATTAAAATATGATATCCTAATTTAAATATGGTATCCTAATTTATATATGTTACCCCAATTAAAATGTGATATCCTAATTAAAATATGGTCTCCTAATTAAAAGGGTCACTTACTAATGGGCCATCGTGTGTGATGCTGTAATTGTTGTCTCGAAGGTTTTCAAATTCCCTGTGCGTTTTCTTAACTTAGTGATCTTTACTTTACCTAAACCTCATCATATTACGATTGAATAGTTGACAAACTAATATTATTGATAAGCTCAGTAGTTAATAGGCATGGAATAGCTGATTAGCTAATAGTGCTACAAAGGCTGTTTAGGTAATAGTAATGGCATTGCTGATTTGCTATTTGTATTGAGCTATCTGTTATACTATACATGAAGTAGCTGACAAAATCCAAGTATACAAGGGCTCAAATGGTTGGTTAATTGTAAAAGTAAAATAGCTTAATTAATTGAGAGTACTAAACTGTCAGCTAAGTCCCTAGATATGAACCCAATAGGAAGTTTACTGAACCACCGAGAACGCCGAATTAGACGTCGAGAATATCGTCTACGTACTGTGGCAGCCATATTACGAGATCAGTTGATGCAAAAGGGGTTTACAATCGATCATGTGTACAATAGTTTTTTCTCCATCGTTGTAGAAAATGTAGCATGAGATTTCCGATGTCAAACTCTATCAAAAAACATACGCTAAATATCCGTACAAAATTGGCACTTTTTTCACTAGTTTATCGACTATCTAAAATAAGTGTATCTCTCTGAAAAAACTACCATCCAACAAAAATTTTGCAATTGTTTGATTAAATTTACTTGTGTATCTTTTGGTACTAAACCAACATTAGCGTAATTTTCTGTATGCATTGGCTGCCTCTTACCTGCACGCAGTCGACATCACAGCTCTCCGTCTGGGCAACTAATGAATTTCTGATGAATTTCTATCTGAATCAATTTGGGCGCGGCAGAGATAAAACACATAAATACCTAAGTGCATAAATAAATATACATCAATTTTTTGAGTAGCAGATTTGTCATTCTGAAAGATTGCTTGAACTGACGAAAGATAACGAAAAAATAGAGTAAGGGAATACTGAAATGATGTACCTGCAATAAATCGAGCTAATTAACCAAAAAGGCATTTTATTCCACATATACCACGAGGTTGTCGATGTATTGAAGTTTCCCTGTCTCTGCGAAAGCGTGAAAGAAAACGAAACTTTGAAATTTTAATAAAATCCTAAGGTGGTGCGCTGAGAAAGTACTCTGCAGCGTGCCAAGGGGACTTGGCCCTCCCAGGGTCACCTGATGTTGATAAATGTTGCCATAACGTCTGTGAGGGACTGTGCGCTTCTTTATGACATTGATAATTTGATATCTAAACCAATATTATGTTGTATTGTACACGTGGTGCTGTGCAAGTAGTGCGGTACAGGTTGTGTTGTACATGTAGTAATGCACAGGTGATACGGTACAGGTTGAATCGTACAGGTGGTATCGTATAGGTGGTATCGCACGAGTGGTATCGTACAGGTGGTATCGTACAGATGGTATCGTACATGTGTCGTACAGGTGGTGTCGTACAGGTGGTATCGTACAGGTGATATCGTACAGGTGGTGTCGTGCAGGTGGTGTCGTACAGGTGATATCGTACAGGTGGTGTCGTGCAGGTGGTGTCGTACAGGTGGTGTCGTGCAGGTGGTGTCGTGCAGGTGGTGTCGTGCAGGTGGTATCGTGCAGGTGGTGTCGTACAGGTGGTGTCATACAGGTGGTCCTGTAGAGGTGGTATCGTATCCATGATACCGAACTGGTGTAACTGCACTTAGGTTACAAAGAAGTTTACATACACAAGAGTGAAACGATATATTCCATTTCACTCGAGGGGATGGGTAATTTTCACATAAGTCTGTCATGCGAGTATAAAGCGAATTTTAATTTCAGCATCACATACATATGTATGATGTTCAGCATATCCCGAAGCTAGACTTACGAGTTATTTAGTCGGTGGTGGAAATGACAAAATTAAGCCCTTGACATTCGATTTTGTACTGACGAAAATTTGTAGGTAAGATCTTATCGTATGTGTGTGAAATACGTGTGTCACATATCATCACAACTCAGACACAACGCACAAGCAGCACTCACACAACAGGCACACAACACGCACATAACAGGCACACAACACGCACACAACACGTACGCAATACACACACGCACACCAATCACTTATACAACACACACACACGCACACACAACACGTACACAACACACACACAACACGCCCACAACCACAACACGCGCACCTAAACACACACAACACGCCCACAACACACACACAACACGTACACAACACACACACACAACACACGCACACGACACACATACACACATGCTACACGTCTCATTCAAAAATCTACGCCATATTTAATTCGACAACGGACCTAACGAGGCAGCTAGTCGCTGTAGAATTAAATGCGATGTCTAAAGACCGCGGCATACGCGCGTTGGTGGGGCAAGGCATGAACAATACATTTTTAGTATCCACAATCCACACACCCAACACGTACCTAACTCACACAACACACACGCAACACGTACATAACACACACAACACACACCCAACACNCACACCCAACACGTACATAACACACACAACACACACGCAACACAGACACACATCCCACGTACTCAGCGCATGCGGAACAAACGTTCACGTAAACCCAAAGACCGCAAACCGCACACCTGCATCGATCGAGGGGGGACTGGTACACAGCGAGAGATGTGATTATAAAGTACTTCAAGCTGAGATAACATGGCATGATAGCGCAACTGGCTGCAGTGATGGCGTACATGGCCAAGGGTGATTACGCCAAGCCTTCAGTTTGTGTTCTCAAGGTGAACAGCTTGGTGAATGTTCCAACGTTGCTTGTGTTCCTGAGTCGTTAGGTGTACCTGTCACTAGGTGTTCC
>VOMN01018353.1:0-14417 GCA_014899125.1 Orchestia grillus
GACAGCTAGGGATTTGTCGTACCGTCACAAAACTATGTCGGAGTTGTAATTACTACAAAATACTTTTATATTTGTTGGAAGTCGTCGTTACAATAGGAGCATCGATTCTTTGCTTGCACTGAAGGTAACTCGGATGTGAAGTAAGAGTTTTGCCGGGGAAACTGACAGTTGGGTGAATTTGTTTGCAATAACATAGACTTTTACTTACAAGTAAACTGGCTGATTTAACTTGTAACAAATCATAACAATTTTTGGGCCTTCATCTTTTGTTTCTCTTGACCTGCAATACATGAAAAGTGTTCATGTTACCAACAACAATAAATACTAAACATGCTTATAGCAAGGCATGCCATCAACTATCACTAATTAAAGGGCATCTTAAGCTAAAAATTAAATCCTGGTCTTTCAGCTCTGAAAATGAAAGATGGCTACTGAACGGTTTCGATTCTACTGTTAATTCAGCGTGAATGTCTGTACTTCCGAAGAATATTCCTCTTAGTAAGGTCCCGCGGAGTCCTTCGGTGTGTCTGACTGATCTCATGATGAAAAGCGGGCTAGCAAATGCAATAGCACTCACAAGAATTTCATGAGTGACACCATTCTGGCGCTGGTGATGCAATGAGTGGCCCACTTCCCACTCGACTGATGCGATGAGGTGCTCCTCACCTCTGTGATGACGTCATCCCCACCTCTCAGGTAAACACGAACGGCTGATGGATGGCCACGGCCGCGCGCCGAGCTCCAGCTTCATATTCTAATGCATTGCATCGAACACGCTTCGGGCTGGGGCTGCTCTAGCCAAGCACCGCACTGGGTGTTACAGATACGCGTTTTTTGGCTCAGTCCCGCGTGAAGAATGAGTTAATATTTTTTATCATGACATTATTTCACNTGTGTATTGCGGATCACATTTCGTACTCGAAACTATACTCTAATATGACGACATCGTTTTATAAAAGATAATGGGGACGAATTATGGTTTATGAATTATAGAGCAGGCAAACAAGTGGAATTTTAGGTGCTCAAGTTAAGCTAAGCTAATATTTTATCAATCAACACCCGCTACTGCTAGGAAATTAATGTCATCTCTTCCATTCAAATTCATGAATCGCAAAATTTGGGATAATTAAAATTTATCGGTCACCGACATTTATTGAGGCGATGCAATCGCCCTGACACGGCCTATAACAGAACATACTATTGAATTTTCCAGTCTTCTTCATCTCCGACCGAGACAAAGAGCGCTCAGTTCGGACTCTGGTCGTGGGTAGGCAAGAGAACTGGGTGAGAATTCGAGAGGCCAAGAAGAAACAGCATCGAGACCCTAGTGTTATGAGATGACCTGTCTTCGCTCTGTGGAGGAGTCGTAATGGTTCTCCACAGTTTGACGCGCCACCTCGGGGACGTCACGCACCCTGCCGTTGGTATTATACCGTTCAGCAGAATGACCATGATGGGGCAATTCCTTCGCCGACCCGTACTTAGATCGTCTTCCCCACCGGCAGCGCATCTTGATTCATCATGGACTGACTTCAATATGAACAGCAAGTCAGTGGCGTTTGCTGAGTCGCAATTAAATATCTGTGGCTGTTTTGTGAAGTTCCCGTGTCCTGCCATACGGCGAACTAAGTGCGATGAACCTAAATGAATCAATTGTAAAATTCTACCTGTGGGCCCAAGCTAGATTCTAACTGATTGGCGTAAGCTAAATTCTAACTGACTGGCACAAGTTAAACTCTAACTAATTGGCGCAAGCTTAATTCTAACTGATTGGCGCGTGCTACATTCAAACTGATTTGCGCTCGCTGAATTCTAACTGATTTACGTTCTCTTAATTCACACTGATTTTCGCTCACTGAATTCTAACTGGTTTTTGCTCGTTGAATTCTAACTGATTCGCGCTTGCTGAATTCTAACTGATTTGCGCGAGCTAAATTCTAACTGATTTGCGCGAGCTAAATTCTAACTGATTTGGGCAAGCTATTACCATGCATGGTGTTTTTTTCATCTTGAATGTTTTACTATTTCGTCTAGTTGTGCCCTTCTTTTAGCAGAAACTGTTCGGGAGGCTGGACTTCGGTGTCACATTGCCACGCTCCTCGGCTGGCGGGCGACGTTTTGCACCATGTAATATTCAAATTCTACCGGCACAACACTCGACAGGGCCTATTAAAGTTTCACTTTTCATCTGCTCAGATTTTGGAAATATGATCTCTAATGAAATGTCCAAAAGAATATTATGAAGTGCAGTATCCTTTACTGTCATAGCAAACGTGTTTTTCGTTAGCTATTGTCTTTGGACACTGTACACTGCAATAGTTGTAAACTATACTTGGGGACTGTGAACTGCAATAGTTGTAAACTCTACTTAGGGACTGTAAACTGCAATTGTTGCAAACTTTACTTGGGGAGTGTACACTGCAATAGTTATAAACTTTACTTGGGGACTGTACGCTGCAATAGTTGTAAACTCTGCTTGGGGACAGTACACTACAATAGTTGTAAACTCTACTTGAGGACTGTAAGGTGCAATGGTTGTAAATTCTACTTGGGGACTGTAAACAACAATAGTTGTAAACTTTACGCAGGGGCTGTAAACTGCAATAGTTGTAAACTCTACTTGAGGGGTGTAAACTGCATTAGTTTCAAACTCTACTTGGGGAATGTAAACTGCAATAGTTGTAACTCTAAACCTTAACAATTTGGTGATTGTTTGCACTTAGTTTCAGTTGTCATCTTTTATTTCTTGGTTACGTTTGGATTTTTATTGTGGGAGTAAATCATTGTTCAGGAAGATTTTCAAGACGAGTGCAACCAACTTATACATAAACACATATCATATTTCATCTTGGTTACAGAAATTTATGCGTTCTTCGAAATCGACGCTTCTCGTACATGTAAATATGACTCAGCAAAGAACCGATCATGCGTTCAAGTACCATCGCTGCGCTGCTTGAGCTCAAACCACGTTCAAGTCTTGGTAAGAGAGGTAAACAGTTGGGAAGTGCGTTTTTATGGCCGGACGCTACGCCTCATTATATCCGACATCAAAACGATAATTTTACTTCATTGGATCTTATCAAAGAAACTAACTGGAGAGACAACACGGACCTTAACAAGGACTCTCCTTTAGAGCTCGGTATCTCTGTGTAATGAGGGCAAATTAGTCAAAGCTTAAGCAAGACCGTTATCTCAGACGATGATTGCGAACACTGAGCAGCTGGGCGGCCGTCACAACGCAATGCTGCATCATTACTGAAGATCCGGTCTGGCTAATGACAATTGCGACTCCTTCTGAGCGCAAGCGATGATGGGCCGGTTCTTCTGCGTCTGGGTACCACGCGCCAGCACGGACGAACACTTTCTCTTGATCGCTTACCGAACTACAGCTACCTAAGGTTCCTTCTAGTTGAACCGATGTATTTTATGAACTAAATATATCCTTCACCTTTACTAGCATCTTGCGTACACATGCTAAATTGGTAGTGCATCTCGTAAAAGCACTGCAAAACCAGAAGTGCTCAACAGCGTGCTCTGCGCTATTTTCATGCCAGCGCTTTTGTGGGCTTAGGCATGGACAGGTGGTCGAAAATTGTTGATGAAAAAATGAACGCATTTATTAACGGCATGAACTTTCTTTTAAATGGACTTGGTCGGATTGAGGAGTAAAGAGAGGTTATCGATTTATGTTTATAAAATTCTATATTTCCAGGTACGGAAACGAGAAAGAACACGAACGATAAAGAAAAGAGGAAACGACAATATTAAATGAAGAACCCAACCCTTAATGCTACATTCAACTAATTTAGATGGTCTGCAATCGAGGCCACGAGACTGAGATGACGAGAAAACGTTCAAATGCTGAAATCAAGCCCCAAACTACGAGGGTACCCAGGGAACAAGCGCGCTCTCACCTTCAGATTTAGGCAGGGCTTTTGCAGCAGCCACAGGACACACACACATCGGCTGTGGCGTATGCGACGAGCATTGAGCATGGAGATCGTACGCAAACATCGAGCAGCAAGTGGCATATAAATGTTACTCCTTTCTTTCATGTGGAAAACCACATGTTATAATTATGTAGAGACAATAATTCACATCCATTAACCATCGAAGTGTCCACTCAAGTCCTTAAACTTTCTAACCTTGTCAGAATTTCTTCATGAGATTGTGTTTGAAGAGAATTCGATGTACATCAGTTATTCATAAGGGATTACCTTCTTAGAAGTATGTTCAATAGCCAAGAGTAAAATTGTCGATCAATAATTTTGTAACAACATTTACTCGGGAAATCTGGCACGGATTGGGACAGCTTTCAGCACGACAGCTGCAGGGCCCAATGCTCCAGACGTACAAATGAACTTTACTAGAAGAAATAGCAGTACCTAATAAAGCATTACGATCTTCCACCTCTTGTCTTAGGACAAAGTATCTGTATCCAATTCACATAATAAATGCTCATGTGTAATCATTCAATTCCCATAATAAATGCTCATGGGCAATAACTCAATTCAAATAATAAATGCTCATGTATAATAACTCAATTCACATCATAAATGCTCATGCGAGATAAGATTACCTGTAGGAACTCGAGTGCAAGCGTCGTCACCTGCCCGCCTTCGTGCGGCTACCTGTGAGTGCCTTGATTTCGACCGCCGCACCCGGTGCATATCGTAAAAGCTCAATGATTCGATTTTCAACCTAAAATGAGATTTATAGCCCGGCGGAAAAAAATAATAATGGCTCGTTGTAGTTGAAATCGGCTTACTTTTTCAAACCGTTTTTGCATGAGTCGAACCAGAAGTATAGGGAATTTTCTGAACTCCGAAGCAAAATTACTTTACTATGCTTCCGCTGCGTCCGAGACTAACTTCATGAACTAAAGCCTTACGTTTACTTACAGTAAGTTTGTTGTTGGCTGGGGTTCGCAAGGGATTTTCCGGTAGTATTTCTCGTGGGAACTCTTAATGCATTTGACAATCTAGTGAGCGAGAGAAAATTCACGGGCGATGATCGGCGTTCGAACAGCAGTAATCAATGTCGAACAATGCACAAACCAGTGTAAATATCTACGGAACTTGTTGAGGAGATAATTCATGCGATACGTTATCCACTCTTATCGGCGCTGACTGTTAAATAGGCATTCACGGTAAATGTTAACTACGGAACAAAAATACACAATCTGCAACGACCACTGCTAAGACCGGCACTAATAAAAACACATTTCTTGCTATGGAAAGCTTTTAAGACTCTAAAATTGCTCAAACTATTGAGGATCTAGCAGACTTACGATGCTAGCCCTGAAAACTAATTTTTCTACCCTTGAGGATTTCTCTAAATTGAGCTGAGTCTAATTTAGCCGCTTGGAGAACACTACTTAATGCTAGAAACTATTTCATTCGAAAATTACATTATTTACATTGGGTAATTCACTGAATGCTCGATTTATAATTAAGTTGCATAATTAATGGGTGCTGCTCATTACGCTGCTTTTTCGTATATTCTTTTCATATGCATGAAATTTTTAGTTTTTCTTTGTTTCGCTTGGGCTCGGCAATCTTGAAATAATAGTCAGTCTAATGCGCGCATCGGTGACCCGCGGCAGCTACGCATTATCCCGCTCATTAGACGTTGCTGAGCGCCTCGGCTACACGCCTTATTTGCGGCAATAACACTCTAATTCAGTCCCAAATTATTGCGTGGACTCATTAGAACAATGGCCGAGCAGCCATGCCTCAGGTGGCAGCGAGGATACGCGTGGCATTCTCGGCGATGCAAACATGTTAATGGAGTAAGATTCCTTCCTGATGCGTAATGAACGGGGGGAAACTGCTTTGCATTCACATCAAGACGTTCAAAATTACAGTTAATAGATAATAAGTAACATCCATACAATAACCTCATCAATAAGGAAAAACTGAATGATGAAAAACCTTTACGGAAGAACGGAACGATATGAATTAGAGTTGATGTGTACATATTATTTAAGCCGTGTTTTAGCAATTCTGGTCCATCTTTTACGAGTAGAAAATTTCGTTCAAATGAATGTGAGAAATTTCCATTTTCCATCCACAAATGTATCAGTGCTGCATTCATAATTTGTGTTATAGAATCACAGTGCATGGTGCACTGCCTTATCGACAGAATCAAAACTAAACAGTAGGTGCTGACAAAATCCGTTCCGTTTAACATGGAATGACGAGTTCAAAAGTACCTTCAGTAATAGCGCTTTCGGTACACAATTAGCCCACTTCGTTTGACGAATTTGAACAAAATTTCCAACTATTCGAAAACACTAACTTTTCCATTATGTAGCCCCTATGATTGTCAGTGAAATCTAGTGAATAGATAAGGTCAAAGTTGTGACACGATACCAATGTAATCGGATCACGAAAATATTCACTCAGCAGTTTTTTCTCTTTCGGAAATGCGAAGCCTCGACAACCCTCTCCATGTGAACGAAAATGGTCCGAGCATTTGGTTGACTGAAGCTTTTACTCGTGTATTTCAGCTGTGATGTGATTTTCGACTTACTTCCCACGACGTTTCTTCTTAATGACGAAGAAATGCGTGAACATTACAATGTGCTTTGTATATTAGGCTCCTGTAGGGTACTTTAAATACTTTAATACTTCAAGTTGTGATATATTTTCAAATTCAATGGTTGAAACCTGTACTTGCCTGCGTTGCACTTGTAGGCAGGCCTTCCACATGTTTATCGTTCATAGAGTTGACGGAGAAATCTATCGTCAGAACAAATTCATACTGTGATCCGTGTCGCAAAAGTAACTGTTGATCGTCCGCTCGCAGCGCTCAAGACCTTTGCTAAACCTAGGCTACTTCTTTTACTTTAAGTCTATTAAAAAAATTGAAAGCCATTTCATGAAGCATGAACGCATTGCAAGAGCCATTTTTATTTCAGTATTTATAGTGACAAAAATTTAGAAATGATCTATTCCAATCCACACACCAGAGAAATGCAAAAAACATCCCATGAAACAAATTCTAAATTTCTCTGAGGATATCCGCGAGCTGTGCGAAAATTAATATAAAGTTTGCCAATAGGTAAAATCCTGCCAATAAATTTTTTATATTATAAGCATAATAAAGCTATAGTTTTTCGCTCTTGTTCAACTTATTAACCGTTTAAGGTGAAGCATTTGTCGTAGCTTTTATTAAGTTATAAATTATTTCATAACATCTGACCGCATGGTTACAGCAGCCACGGAACCTTCCACGGCATTCGGAAGTTCGTCGTGTTATCGAAGCGCTGTGACGCAGTCACTTGACGTGAGTGAAGAGATGAAACATCGGTTGGTAAACAGTTCCTGTGCTTAGTACATAAGGTGAAAAAATACAGTTCCTTGAGTCCAATACCTTTGTTGCTTCGTTACAACGAGCAGCTTTGTGATAAAGCTTTTGAAAATGAGGAAACATGAATTTTAAGCAGCATTTAAAGCTCTTCAGTAAATAATTAAAAAAAGACAAATAGAGCTGCATATTTTACTCTGACATTACTTCAATAAACGCGTTTGAAAGTTTTATGCTTTGGAGCACGCATCAAGGACATGGTGCTTCGTAAGAGTGCGCGTACTTAGCCGAATAAGTAATGAAGTGAGCTCAAACTTACTTGAACGAAAAGTACAAAAAAGAGCAGAATCTATTCTAAAAAAAATCCTGAACTTCATCAGAGTTTTGTGTAAAAGAATTCACGAAATCGAACCCACGCACGAAGTTAATCCCTGAAAAATATGTAAGATACATGAATTCGTTGAAAACAGGCACAATTATTTCTAAAAAGCGAGCATAAAATGTCACAGTTCATTTCCCTGTGTACAATCACTACAAATAAAATATCATCCACAAGTCCGGGGAATGTATAAAAATTGCAAATGCTAACAAGCTGGCGAGTGGTACGAGGAAATTTTAAAACAGAAATGCTCGCGCGCCGATGCTAGATGTTGCACGGAAAACTCTGCTAGTAAAAATAGCTCATTTGCGCTGTGTAAACATAATTTTTCTCATCCAGACTAAAGGCAATCTTCTAACAGAAAGAGTCCAAATATTTGATCTTAGGATAATGAATCTATTCAAACAGTTGAGAACAAATGTGTAGTTTGAGAGCCCCTTTTCCATATCATTAAACTTCACAATTAATTAAACAAAACGGTTTTGAAAGAGTATCAAGAAAGAAGAATATATTCCATTCATTTTTTAAGCTCCCTAAATAACTCCAGTCTGAGTTGCTGAAGGCTTTGTTCCTCTCTTCGTGTCAAAGCACGTATGAAAACTAAGCTCAACGTATAATTGAATTGCAGAAAGTTTTTCTGTTACTTAGGAAAACTAAAGAATAATATGCTTCTCTGATCCAGCCTATTCTGGACAAGAAATTCATAATCCGTCACTGCGAACTGTAGGGCAAGAATGTATCTTTTTTTTTTAAATTAACCGCACTGCCTAAAGGCCTACAATAAAGGCTTAAAGAAAGTATAGCATAAAAATTCTCGTCGGAGTTCAATTTGTGGCACAATTTCTGAACTATCAAAATAGAAAGAGAATTTATTGTTACATAAAAAAATGGAATACTTTGCTATGGCTGGTATTACTCAGCCGTATTCAATCGTACGAAACAATCCAATAGAGCTGGTTGGTCGGTTCCTATAAAGCGTCACCTGTAAGATAAATAGAAGCATCAGCGGGCAAGGGAACCTTTATTATGGAAACGTCCCACACTGGAGAGGTTTCAGCATTCGGGCTGAGATAAAATAAAAGTCAAACTTACATAAAATACGCCGAAAAACTCGTTTACTTCTCTGATTTGCTATCACATCTGTTTTCAATAAGGAATACAATCTACTGCTCGCTCACAAACGCACGCACACACACACACATATACACACACACTCATGTCTGCGCACAGAATTGTGTTAGTTTGGTGCAACGTATAATTTTATGACACATCAATTGTTATTTATGTTGGGTTTCAAGCTGCAGTGCAAGTATGAAATAAGATTCGAAAAGCCGATATAAAGTTGAGAATAAATTCTATTCGATTTCATAGCGTACAAAAGTGAATCCACCTTATGAAAGATACGACTCCACGCACAGACCTTTACACTACCAAGAGTCAAAAGCTACGGTAGAAAGAGCAACTTAATTCCGACACTTTAGCGCGAGTACCTCACACATTTATGAACAGTTCATTTAGGATAGTTGAGAAAAGAAAAAATCAGCGAGCTGCTGCGGGCTCTGGAGAAAGAGTTCAGATATTTGCTCATGATATTACGGTCTAGTTTGAAATTTAAACTTTGGTTTGGACATTTAATCCCCTAGAATAATACAACTTGAGCCTTTCTAGCATAATCTTGCAGTTTACTCTTGACTCTACATAGTGTTCAGAAAATAATATGAGCACAATGAAATGAGTGATGAGGAACACCACTGTACACATGTTACTCGTAATAATCTTGATTCGGCAATACGTGGACTCTATCTATATGTGTTGATGGTATCGGTGTAACACGTCAGTACGTATTGATTTTCCAAATGGCAGCATGAGTTAATCCAGGATGATGCCCAACATCTAGTGTACGTGCTTGTGAGTAATTTATGATTGCCCTCGTCACATGTTCTTCCACTTATGGCGTTGGCACGCGTTCACGGCGACCATTGTCGTACGCATCGTTGATGAATATGCATTTGCTCGTCTGATGAGGACATGTACGAGTATGTCTGATGATTTGGCCAGCCGCCACGTCCGTTTCGGAAGCGCCTCTGGCACATCCTCGCAATATTTTTGTTGCTTTCTCCAGCAGCACCACCCGCATGATGCATTATAAGTCCATTCAGCAAATTTAAAGCAGTCCATGTCACAGGGATGAAGTCGACCTCGACACCAACGAGCGAGCGTGTGTGAAAGCTACAATCTACCTTGTGAACTATGGAGAAATCCACTTCATGGTGCCGAAGTAAAATAATTTCATTTGTAAAATGACTCTGTGTGATTGTTTTCGGTTGTTAGTTTTTTCACCAGTTTCAAATGCAAATTTCGTTATTGTAGTTTAAGAATATTAATCGAGTAAAGCTCAAACAATTGTGAACATTAAATACTATTTGCATATATGAGCGGATTTTTCACTGAAAAATAAGGGTAATGAGTTTGAGAAATTATGTTGAAACTGTCTTCCTTACAGCGCTACAATTGATGAACCATTCATGGACATACGTGTCTCCTTGGGCAGAATGTATGTTTCGGGGTACGTAAACAGCAATTTAATTTTATTCACGTGCTTTTTGGACATCATGCTCAGAGTATTTTAGTAATTAAGAACCTGAAAAACATACAGCCTGCTGAGGTTATAGGAGACATTCTAGGTCTTCCTACGGATATATTCTACCCATAATTACGACACGTAAACTTCGTACTCTACCCTTAAATACGACTTTGTAAACTTTGTACTCTACACATGAAAATGACCTGGTAAACTCCATACTCTACACATAAATATGATCTGGTAAACTCCATACTCGACGCATAAACTTGGTAAATGCTATTCACGCTGTAATATGCAATGATTTTAATTTACTTACGGTATTTATGATATTCTTAGTTACTATTTTATTCTCTCTTTCGAAAAATATTACTCAGATGACGATAAAAACTTATTTTGCCGAAAGCTAAACCTTTACTAATTGTGTCTTTGATTGAGTCATTCGAAGAAAATTCTTGACAACATACATATGCGCGTGTGGACATACAGATTATGATACACAATTACGCAAACTCCATTGCGACCCATGATAACAGTTGTGTCGTTTTGCCCAAAATAATTTTGAAATATTACGAACGAGTAGCTGAAGTATATTTATTCTATGAAATCATCTTCGTGAATCTTTTTATTCAGTTTTCTTTACAATGTTATAGCTTTATAATGAAATATTGAGTACTGAAAATTACTCATCTTTTTGCAATCTTCTGATTATCGCCTACTCCAAGCGAGAATATAGCATAAACTTTATGATCTGACTGTACGAATACTATTTAAATATTTTGGATGAAATTTTTTGGCTTGGAAGTCAAATTTTGGCAATTCAGAAGAAGATTGACAAAAATAAGAGCAGTGAGCAAATAAAAACATTTCCTTCTCAAGGTTGCGATTACTTTAAAATTATCTTCATGCAGAACAGCTAACATTCGAATTTCATAATGGACACGAGTACGCAAACGTATTCTGGATACTGGACTCGGAGATGGGTCCGGGACCTTATTATTGTTTTTTAACAATAAAAATGAGGCATCTAGCGCAAAATAAACAAATCAGCAGAACTTGAGTGATCATTTAAATTTGGATTATTGTTTAAAATATAAATGGATTTTAGTGTCTGCTGGTTCAAGTCCTGACAATGATCAACAATTTCGAAATTTTCATCACCAATAGCATGGTCAAGTTCCAGTGTTTGGTTCTGAAATTCGCTATGCACTGGAGTAGTAATTAATTGCCCAGTTCGAAAGTTTGCCTATTCGGCGGCACCCCAGTGTGGCCTGGACNACAGAATTGTGTTAGTTTGGTGCAACGTATAATTTTATGACACATTAATTGTTATTTATGTTGGGTTTCAAGCTGCGACCTATACAGGCCGCGGGAGCAAATCTTTAAGGATAAAATAATTGGAATAGAGTTGATTGACTTGGAAATTACCTTGACTTGGAGCTGCGGGTAGAATCTCTCTGCAGTGTACAAAAGTTTTCTACTAGTTCAAAAGCATTAGGTTCATAAATCGGGAAATTAATATACATGACTTTTTGTTCCACAGTTGATGTTTTGGGCTCTACGTTAAAATATTTTCTAATGCTTTACAAAACTGTTTTAAATAAATTTTATTCGAAACAAGTTGACTGCAAAAATAGTTTTTCAAGAATATAAACTATACAGCGAAAGAGTCGTCAGAGGAACAAGTTTTAAATCCTCTTTCGCTCAAACAAGTAATAAGATTGAGTTTATATGCAAAAGGTAAAAAAGAATCATATCACATTACCAGGTTAGCGAAAGCCTTCTTTCTGTAAACTGAAATTGAAATCGCGTTGTTTTCTTTACTTGCACGTCTAAAAGAAAGATCAATTTCAGAAAGAAAAGGAGATTGTGTTCACTCAGAACAATGATCCTACGCAGTCAGTGAGTGCAACTAAATTATATCTTGCCTCACTGGACTAGGAAGGCAATAATTTGATGGCGTTGTCGCGCCTCCCGCAGGAGTGAATCGATTAAGAAATTATGTGCCAATATGAAAGGCAAAATTTTAGAGAGACGATCATTTCTTCAAATACAAGATCAGAAGAAGTCATAATTGTTTCGAGATCTGTTCCAGCTATACAATTAGTAAAACTGATGAATTCAAAATATGAGCTCTACCGATCCTCGAGATGTACACGAGTAAGAAATAGTGATTAATAACCACCATATTAAATAAATTGATGATTGGTTGATTCGTTTACGCTGAATGCAAAGAAACCTACAGTTACTGAGTTTTTATTCTGTACCATGGGAATCCATCACTCCATTTTTATTTCTGCAGGTCACTAAATTAGTCTCCATTACAAAAAATCGTTGATTTGCTGCTGGTTATCACATAATTTTGAAATTTTCACATTATCTGACGGGAAATTCCAGTTTTAAACGGGAGCCTAAGAAGGTGCCTCTGCGTTCTTCGTGGGTAATTGTAGATCCGTGACAACCTCACCGAGTTCCCCTCGTGTTCTGTGCGGCCTAGAAGCTGGCATTCAAAATCGAGGCCACACCAATCCAATACCGTTGTCTATCTTTTCTTCCTCTCACTACTTCCTTCCTCACGCTAATGATAACGCCGTTGTTATAACAGGAACAAATAAACCTTCTTTTCACACAACTAGCCGAATAGCTAATGGAAAGTTGGATATTTAATGGAAAGGTTTTCATTTTTGACAATCGCTTCCAGTCTGAAGTTTACCCGCAGAAATTGCCGTCGCTGGTGTAGTCTGTCAGCTCTCGCTAGGTCATCGGAACACCAAAGGGCATATTCCTCCACTTCATGTTCAATTACTGGTGAAGATTAGGACTAACAGTAGAATTATTGCAAAATATGTGAGGAGCCCAGGTCTCGTCCTCAACATCACTCTTGTAAAATATGCCTTGTTAACCAATTGACTTCTACTGTGCTTCTTTGATGCGAAGGTCACCTCACCATATCTACGGCAGAAGTTTGCTTAGCCACATAACTTCAAGGTGTCTGAAACTAAAAAAACGGCAAAAAATCAAAACATATATATTTTACGTAAATCAAACGTTACTATACTGAGCTGGATATTATACCAGAAAAATTTATATAATTCAGTAAAAAAATGAATTAATCTAAATTGTAAAGATGTGTATGAATGTTTGCTCATTGAATAGTTAGCATAAAAAAGGGTTTTGTTTGGAAAGTTTGTTTCACCTTATTGAAATATATAACTGATTAGAGACACAACTGCTTCTAATAACTGTCGAATATGTATGTGATGAAATTGTAAGGAGAACGAGATTATGACTGTTGGGAGAAAACCTCGATCGTAATCATTTTGGGACATATTTTAACATGTCGGATAATTATAAAAACAATAATTAGCAAACAATTTGAAGATTGATCTGCATTATCAGTGACTTAACAACAGTCGAAAATTACTCCTCAGATTTTGGAAGAACTTGTACTGTTGACCAATGTCGTAGGTCTGGTAGCTATCTATGAGTATGTCCACACAGAGCTAAACTTTGCTTTAATATTAGAAGCATGAAAAGAGTATCATAAGTTTTGCTTCGTATTCGCGAATCATATGCGGCCGTTCATAGAGAACAAAGTGCGCGTGAGTCATTGGACCCCCTTCCAGTTTTTATTCTTCATGCTGAAGTTTTCCAGTCACTGAACCAGTACTTTTCTTGGTAGCATTCCGACATGTGGTATCGAAGGTTTTATCGAAGCCATTCAGTGAATGTTAGCCCAGTCACTCCCGTTGTAAAGTGAAACTGTGTTGTTTAGATGAGCATTTAGTTCATATATCCTCTTCAGCGTGGTCTATATATGACTGCAATTTTAGCCGACAACTTACTGCAGTGCAATATCAGTGCATTATTACCACTACTGTGAATACATCAAGTATCAATATAAAATCTCTGGAGAAAAAAATAGTCACCTACTACATACTAATAAAGTGTAGGATCTCTGTGACGGGACTACTACTATCGGTATGTTCGTCATGGTTTGAGAGGTCGCTTCATGCCTCTCGCATGCATATATGAATGCACCTATTGACCCACAGATGAAGGGGACAAAAAGAAACACACAGCTTAAATCATGTAATAATATCGCGGAAAATTCAAATTTGCAAAAATACACGGAGAGCACAGACA
>VOMN01018355.1:0-69009 GCA_014899125.1 Orchestia grillus
CAATGTTGACTGCGTCTGAACATGCAAGCGACAAATTGCAACATTATTCATCGGGCTTAGAACCATGTTGGCCAGATGGGCGCACTTGAGGGAGAGCGTAAAGACGCTCAGCAGCATAAAAATGGTTGTCAAAATGCGAGGAACTTCTGCGCTTAACGATTTGAAATCATTCTTCACGAAGGGAATCAGCTTTGGTACCTTGCCTATCTATTTCTGAGAAATTTTCTATTTAGCGATCGCAATGGGGGCCTTCACCCATTTTTAACTAGAGCTCGCCTCGTAAGTACAAACATGCAAACAACCTCAAAAGCACATCAAGAAATTAATGATGAAGATGATTGAAAAAGTATCTCAAAAACATTGTGATTCTTTAAAATACATATTTTTCGATTACTATCTTCATTAATTTATTTGCAAGAAAAATGTCCTCCGTTTAACACATAAAAAATTCCAAGACAAAGCCGACCGCGGTTCAGAGTCTCTATTTATCTACGCTCTGATATGATATTTTGATAAGTATTTTACAGTAAACGTGAAGATTCTAAATTTTTTGACTCGAAGGGTCTGAAATTTTCTCTTCCTCTGAGAACGCTGCAGAAGACCGTCACCTTAGGGGCAGAATTTGAATAAATTTAGTCCGGCGATCCTGATTTATTACCCGAGGAAACTCCTGTGAATTTCGGTTTTGCCTTTCTTCACAACCGCAGGTGTCACTCGAGCATGTCCTGACGCGGGGAACTTTAGAAAAATGATGTATTCTCCTCGCAGAAACCGGAGGGTGGGCTGATGCTCTTAGCTTGGTGTATGCATCGCTGAGCTTGATAATAAATATGTAATAGGAGTTGGAGTAAAGGGGTTGTTGCAGTTGCAGCCTGTCAGTGCTTCTTCACCGCCTCTGTGACTTAAAATGAATTACTTCCTGTTATTTGTGCAAGAGTTTTGAATTTTTGCTCCCTAATTCGTGCATAAGTCTAAAAGAGGTAATCATGAGAGACATATCTATGTCTGTAGCAAGTTTTTATTTCGACATCCAAATAAACGTTGCAGAATTACGTAAAATTCGAATGGAGATTAAATTTTACTATTTGAATATGTATATGTCATAGTGTTTCATACTTTCCAGTCATGGAAATCAATACGAAATGTGTTGACGGAGAACTATAAAGAACTTTGTCACAAAGAAAGCTTTTTTCAAGAAGGGATGGACGTGGCGCAGGCCAGCCCTGCTGTATGGAGGAGACTGACAGCTAAAAAAATCACGTCTGCAGTTTTATTGCAATTACACAGGCGCACATAGTAATTTCGTAGCACACAAAAGTACTCAGAAAATGTAGTAAAGGATTTAAAACACCTGTTCGTAAACATTCGTAGCTTAGAATTTATAATAACCTATTCGTAAACATTCGTAATTTAGGATTTCTAGTAAAATTTGAATTGACTACAGAAGCTACTCGCCTCTTCAAATAGGCACAAATGTAAATGATATTCCCGGCATCGCAACTCAGGAATCGTCGCCACTGGATGGCAAACACTGAGTTAAAAACATTTGAAGCGAAGGAACTTTATGATAGTTTACTTGGATAGTTAATACAAGTCAAACTATGCAAATTGTAAAGGCAAATTTCCTCTCAGTTTCTTCGTTGCTGAACTCAACGAGGGCGTACAGCTCGACTCTTTATTTATCTTCCCCTCTAGGAAAATGTAAATCTTCGCCGTTCGTCTTCAATATTCTGAGGGTAAATAATCACGAGCCCTGGTTCTTCTTTGGGAACATTCGGGAACATTCTGCCGCGAGGCTTGAGTGTTTCTTCTCAATTAATATTGAGCAGAATGTCAGAGCTTAGACTCCAGACACGACACGGACAAAATATTGCTGAATCATGAACATCCACGTAAATATTAGCCTCGGGACCCTTTAGCTCAAGCATCGTTCCAAGAATCTGGAAGATGAGCCTCATTGGGCAGAGCAAAACAGGTAAGTCTCCGACCGTTTTACTGCCTGAAGACAGTAAGTCTTCAGGCAGTTTTATTTACCTGAAGGCATTGCGTGAATCCTTTTCGGGACCACTAAATTGTTATTATTCATTTACATTGAATTGCTATTTTTCAATTACATGACATTGTTTTTCTGTTTTATTCGAGCGAACAAAGTATTTGCTCAAAGAAAGTACCCTCTTTGTAATTAGGTAGTGAACCTGCAAGCTTTATTTTTTGGCGACTTTAGAGGTAAAAATGTGTAAGGTTTTAAAAGTATTCACTAGTGCGGGTAAAAAAATGCCAAAACGTTTAACTTTTTTTATTGAAAAATTAAGAATTTTTGTACGCTTTTCTAATTCAATGAGATTCATATTAGCTCTTATTAATTATTGATGTTATCGAAGATATAATAATACCTTAAAAAGCCTGAATAGCATACCCGTAGAATAAAATAACGGAAGAATTTCGTTAGTAAAGAATATCAACGAAAAATTTCTTCACAAAGAACATCTAAGGCTGACTTCAGGTATGTATAGAACTAGAGGCTGAGGCTGACTTGGGACCTACAGAACTGGAGGCTTAGGCTGACTTGGGATCTACAGAGTTGGAGGCTGAGGCTGACTTGGGACCTACAGAACTGGAGGCTGAGGCTGACTTGGGACCTACAGAACTGGAGGCTGAGGCTGACTTGGGACCTACAGAGCTGGAGGCTGAGGAGTTCGTGCCCATTCAACAGGACAGCAGTTAATGCATCTGACAACCATCAATAAATTTGCACAGTAGAATGGAGCAACAGTATTTTAATTGTGTAGAAAATAGGCACTGGTAAAAAGTGAACAAAGTATGAGTCAAGGAAAAATTAGAGTAATATGGGCTCACCCAGAAATGATTTGGACATTTCCGTTCGACGTCGGCGGGAGTTTTTATTATTGTTTGAGTTATTTTGGTGCTAATTCTTCTGGTCAAAACACTTTTATGTACTCCACGAGAGATATGATGATGATGGGAGAGTAATGAAACGTTTACATTATCATTTCAGAGTTTTTTATCCATAGCGAACTAGGAAAGAAATTATGCTGAGCTATGACCCTAGATTTATGATTTCCCATTCAATCAATTATGGTTTTGATTTCTTTTTTGATCGTGGTTCCACAGAACTTCTGGCATGTTGTACGATGTGCCTGGTTTGTTAGCAAGGCGCGCTCGAAATGTTAAGAATTCTACAGGTTTAAAAAAATTGTTATCAAAAAGGTCTAACAGGTGATTTTTAAGGAATAAAAACAGGTATTTCGGTTTATTTTACTATATCTCGAACAAATTTCTTAAATTAGCTGCATTCGCTGGTTAAGACCCAGCGAGTACAAGTACACTTTATTTCAAATAGAACGTCTTTCATTTACGTTCCGACAGAGGCACGTTATTCAAACCGTATTGGTTTTCGATGAGGTAATTTTACCACTTACGAGCGGTCTTCAAGCTGATGCTTTGGAAACATTGGCTCGTTCAGCAAAATGTCCAATATTCCGAGCCTAGTCCTCTTGCACGGTCATTCCTTAACATTTCCATCACGGAAACCATGGCAAGAACTCCGCCTCAAATCTCCGCCGAGGAAACTGAAAGAAATGCGCCGGGGTCGGCCAAAATTGGAAGAATACATAAAAACGAAGGTGCAATGAAGACGTACGGCCGAACGCCTCAATATTTCAGCGCTAACTGAAGTGTTTGCCCGAGAGATGAAGTGTGATTACCTCCAGTTCCTGTTGGTCTCATGAGGAAACTCGAGTGTCCTTTCTAATTGATGATATTGATCTGATGCACTGCAGAGATTCGTACTCATTCGACTGAACTGGAATAATTTATGCAAATACTTCTGCTTCTAAGATTTTGTCCCCTTTCTTTCAAATTTTCGTCAGTATTACTACAGCAGTAGTATTTCCTAAATTACTCTATTGGAATTGCTCAGTCGTGACTATCATGAAGAAATGATATACGAGGCTCATTTTACGTTGCTGCTACGCAAAACAAATGTGTTCAACTTCTCCGTGTCGTATTGAGAGTGATCCTACGCTGGACTCTTTGCAAAAAAAATTAAATGAAAAGAGAGCTTTTTCAGTCCAAACGCAAAGCTGTATTCGTGAAAGCGATCTGACGCTGAAGTTACATCACAAATGTCTGTTATGCTCATTGAAGAGGAAAACATTACAAACAACTGGTTCTCTACCAAAGACTCTTCTTATAGACTTCTAAATGAAAATCGTTGATCAAACAAAACACTGGCAGTCTAGAAGTAAGCTTAATTAAACTGCAAATACAAGTCTACGTATTTTCCAGCCAAGGATCATATTAAATGCTCGCACAGAAATCGAACATTCACTAATCAATATAGCAAATTTATTCCGGTTGTATCTATTTCAATGATATTTTTCTTGACCGAAAGAGTAACTTTGTGATGATAACGAAAGACTCAACACGGAAGCACCATATATCAGTCATAGTCTGCTGCTCGTTTCTATGGATAAGATATTTCTGAATGCTTTAGAACACTTCTTGACTATTTCTTACAGAAACTATGTACTTCTTGGAAATGTTACGAAACGTGGTATACTTTCTTAAACATTATTGAACGATGTTGAATATTTCTAGGACGTGTAAGAGCGTTCTTGCGCTCTTACATGTTCTTGCGATTGGGGACATGCTATGAATAATTAATTACTTCTCAAATACGAGAAGAATTTTCAGACCAATGAGTAAAAAGGTCACTGCCCGACATTTCTTCTTCCTCGAAGGACGGACGAGGGATATTGGTGTTATCGAGGGATGGGTTATCATGGGTGGGGGATGAAATCGTTTTTCATATCCTATCCTTTAGGTCACAGCACAAGATCAATTCGAAAATCTAAATATTATCTCATTCCTGCTCAAGCTGAACAATTAACTGCCTCGTACACGCGTTGTGGTTGCCTTCGCCTTCCTTCTCACCAAACTAGGAGTGCGAGGCCTGACGGGGGCCCAGCTCGCTTTCTGTTGCTTGGCACGAGCCGCTTCCGAAGAAACGGTCGGCAAAAAAGTCTGTCAGGTTTCTCGTTTTGACGGCAATGGTTTCTTGTTTCTCCTCAGGGTATTGCTCAAAGGGCTTCTTCAGTCGAAGCAATTTACCATAGATGTTTCTTTAAATATTCAGTTTATTCACTATGTTTGTCATGAATGCTGTAATCCAGTTTGCATAAATGGTTGAGTTACGTTCAAAGGTCTTACATTTACGTCAATTTCAAAACAATACAAGGTAATCGACGTTAGCAAGGAGCAAATTTTTTACGCATTTGCTGTTGCGGTTCTTGATCGATATTCGTTACTTTGAGTTTTTGGTAATTTATTCGCCTTGAATTTCAACTGCTCACAGAATTCAGAGCCAGTAGTAAAATTCGCTAAACTGGCCCCGTCACCGCAGTGTTGAGCAATAGGCTCGATATCCAAGTCTAACTTTTTCTCCCGGGCCTCTTCTATTATTTTCTGTCATTTTGCACATTCAGGTAATTTTATGAATTATTTTTCAACTTTATACACGTGGTGATGGAAAAGTTTGTTGTCACAACACGTTAATTCGATGTCGACATCATATACTTTGACTTCTAAAATAGAAATCTCGAGTGTTTATAACTGCTTGAAAATTTACTCTATTCACTCCATATAATGTATACTTATTAATGGAATGCGACATAAGATAAAAAACAAATTTTCAATAGCTGGACTAAGCCTACAGTGAAATTAAATGGTTCCCATTAATAAATTCTGGGTAAGCATCTTTTTTCTATTTATTGATGAGTTAGTGAAACGAAATTTCTAACTGTGGCCGCAAATGATATTTCTTCAAAAAACTTTGAGACCGAACATTTATGTGTGTTTGTATATCATGGCCGGCACAGTTCAATTTGTTTTCGTGTTCAACACCCAGAACATATTTGACTGACTGGCGAGTGTGGAAGTGATGTTAATTGTCTCCCAACAAAACAAGGTTTTGATGTGAATACGAAGAAGTTTGCGAGCGTTGATTTTTTTGGGAGACCTGTCGCACAAAACGAAGTGACTGGTATTTCTTATGAGCAGAGTAGTGCGTCTGCTCAACCCCAAAATGTTTTGAACCCTGGTTGCCAACGTCCGTAGAAATTTTCGCACCGCTGTAGATTAGTTCTGCTAACTTTTTCTGTGCCCCTAATGAAAATCTTTATGAAGAATAACGACTCCTCCATCTCCTTAACTTTTTTTATGCTTCACTTTCCGTCAGATCTCCCAGGACTTTTCACTTTAAGAGAAGCAAAGGATGAGATTCCTACAGCTGTGTGAAGCGTGCTGACCTGTACGCCTATCAGGCACTCTAACCCACTCCACAACACCCACCTCGCTTCATCAAGCTCCACCACACTCCATTCCACTACACCCCACTCCACCCCACTCCAGTCCACCACACTCCACTCCACTCCACCCCACTCCAGTCCTACCCACCTTACACGCAAACAATCAAAATCATCAACTCTGTCTTTGATGCGCTGATTGAGCGGTGGCATATACTCGGGATTTCCCTGTGGAGCAGGTGGTGAGGTGGTGTGTGTGTTGCAGAGTGCGTGGGAAGGTGTGTGTGTTGCAGGGTGTGTGGAGAGGTGTGTGTGGAAAGGTGAGTGTGTTGCAGGGTGCGTGGGAAGGTGTGTGTATGCAGGGTGTGTGGGAAGGTGTGTGCGTTGCAGGGTGTGTGGGGAGGTGTGTGCGTTGCAGGGTGTGTGAGTGGATGTGTTTGTTACGGAGTGTGTGAAGTGGCAAGGTAGTTTACTTACACCTGGGGGTACGGTGCTGGCCTGCTTTTCTAACTGGATATGTCATTCTGTTTTCTTGATCTAGAGATTAGTTAAGTACGCGTAACACAAAACAATAGGGCGTGGATGATCCGAATTCAGCATTTATCAGCGTGAACGAAGGAAAAACGTCAGCAAAGGCTTGAATAATTAACTCACTTTGCTAGTACACTAAACGTACGTTGATGATCAAACTCAATGGTAGGTGTGACGCGTTTAGATAAGCTCAGAGGCAATTGCTCACCACAAGTTCTCGTACTAAAAGTGTTCTCTTTCTGTAGAAATTTCTGTCTGTGCTGTGTGTATTGGCGTTCAAGCGCAGAGATAAACTTCGACTTCTTCCAACTGCCCGAGAGAAAGTTCAACTGATTCAAACTGCCGAGAGAAAGTTCAACTGTTTCAAACTGCCGAGAGAAAGTTCAACTGCTTCAAACTGCCCGAGAGGAAGTTCAACTGCTTCAAAGTGCCCGAGAGAAAGTTCAAATGCTTCAAACTGCCCGAGAAAAAGTTCAACTACTTCAAACTCCCCGTGAGAAAGTTCAACTGCTTCGAAGCAGTCTAGTTACAGGTATATTTTTCATTTCTAAAACTGACACACTAACACGCAAAGAAACGTAATACTTGAACAGCTGCCAAATATTTTCATGTGTTCGACAACTTGTTCCAAAGTTACATGCTTGTTCATATTTTGATGAAAAAATAGCAGCTGCAACAAGTTTTTTATTTCAAGCGTTAATTCTTTCAAGTGTATTTATTCTTTCAAGCCAAGTGCCAAAGGTAAGCCAGCTACCTCGCTGACCTAAATGCTAAAACAGGATATTTATTCGCGAGCTGTAAAATTTTTCCTTGCATGTTGTAATTTGACGTACAGAAGAGTTATACAGTATCCACACAAAAAACATTTTCCTCTTTAACTTGCTTTTAATGGACGACGGTCCGCTGAGAGACTATGCCTCCACGGCACTCTTCGGCTGCCCTGGCCTCTTGGCCGGGGGCTTTACTGCTATGATGAGTCTTTTTTTTCAGCCATTGCAAATTTTATCTTGTTTTGTTGACCATGTATTGATTTGTCTCTCACTGTGTGGTTTTCCACCGAAATTCATGTTTTCAACACTCTCATGATTATTCTCACAGCCTTTTTCTAGGGCCTCGCTGGTTCAATACGAGTTTAGCCGTCACCCAAAAGTTGGATGATTTATTGCGCTTTATGGTCATTAAAAGAGGGAATTCTCTCCATATTGCTCGGTGTTTAGGGATATTTTCTCTAACAATTAATTTTCTCAGCCTAAATATGTCACCTACCACATAGCGTCGGATAATAAAAATCGATTGAATTTCATAGTCGCAAAACAATAGCAGCGAATAATTTTTCGCACTAATAGCCTTCAGAGAGAAGCAATTTACTTAAAGTTCAATTGTAAACCTACATAATGTTGAATTGAAGAGATCTTCGACGTACAGGCCAGCATAATATCGTCTGACACAGCGTAGTAGGTGCAGCTCATACATATATTAATTTTTCACAATGCGCGACAGAAACCTAACACACAAATTCACAGCCTTCTAATATTCAATAGAGTTCATGTACACACAAGAACTACCCGGTGCAGTAAAAAAACAATCTTATGCTCGTCTTTTGTTATTTCAGCTGCTCAGAAATTTACCGCATCTCGACCGGTTTCGTCCCCCAGCACAGAATGCTCTGCATGATGAACGCATGCGATGTGGCCGCGGGCGTCGACCGACGCAGCGGGAAAATATCCAGGTCCAATATCCCTAAGAAGGTCACATCGTCCGAGCCAATACTCGGTGTGTTTTCATTTCGTTGCGGGCGTTCTGGATTCACGAGAAGAATGCAACGCCGCCCCAGGTCATTTCAGTCTCCACTGACCTCCTATTGTTGTTTTGAGTTGTGGTCTTGAGCGTAATTCGCTACTGAGCTTCAAAAAAACTCCTGTTTAAGTTACCTTCGGCTACGAGAGTCCGTGAGACGTACATTAATGTTCATAAACTAAACAAGACTTCAAACGATGCTTGCCGCTGTGAGTATCAATTCTTGTCTGAATTTATTTTTTCCTCGTTTTTATTATTTTATCGGTATTAAATTATCGTGGTAATGTTGTATCTGTACTTATGATTCCTTTTTCAATTTTAACTTCACGAACGATTGCTACAGGGAACGTTCCTCTTGTAACCTTAGTTGGAAGAGATAATTTCCTTATTTTTTTTGTTTACCAGACACAGTTCAGGAATTATATATTATCAAAATTCCTATTTATTAATCTGTCAAATTAGGATGGATTGTCGAATGAAGGTAAAGTTTGGAAATTCGTAATTCTAATAAAAACTTAATTATTTAGCAATGAATTCAGGGGACAATCTAGAAACTTGACGAACGTTCAATTTCTGCTTTTCTTTTATGTTAATTAGATTTTGTTCAATGTAATTTCTAATGCTTGCGATATAGAAAAACGGTAGAATTTAACTATTATTTTTGATTGAACATTCCCAGTACAATCCGTGAGATTGTACTCGTAGTCACTCCGTCAGAGCACCCCAATTCACTTCCACCATTCACGATGCTAATCACTACAGGATTGATTCTCGCTCCAAAACACTATTCTCCCATCAAAGCCACCAATTGTTTCGAACTGAATTTTTAATTCGAGCGTAGTAATGACTGTACGACACAACGTTCGATCTTACAAGCAGCTCGTTTTCACGAATTTCTAGATTACGTCGAGCCCACGGCGCAGGCCATCATCTGAGGCTCGGCAACAGAGGTTGCTGCAGAGCCTGGAAATTGTCAGCATTGTGATGCGATGTGCCCTGCGTCTGGGGAGGCGATTGCATAGCAAATTTGTTTGGCGCTTCTTGTTCTTTCACTTAAAACAAGGAGTTGTGGTCTTGGCGTATTCATTCAGTTGGCGTATTTGTGAGGTGAAATGATTGCATCAATTTGAATGAATTTTATAGTATTTTATCAAAATGCACACGAAAAACTCTTCTTACCCACAGCGAGAAAATACACTACAAAGCTATTTCACTTTCAATTTTTGCCTAACATTACTCTCATTGCGTTATATTGTACAAGTAATGGTTGATATTTGAGGCACTTTATTCACGTTTACGAAACCCCAATTTTCATGATATTGTATTCCAGGTTACATTTCACGAGTGAATTCGTGTAAACAGTTAACATTTAAATCCCCATTGAAGTTGCGCCGTTGCCATTACACTGAAGCTATTCTGTGAAGAACGTTTCTGTTGTCAGAAAACGAATAATTCGTGGGTCCCGAGCCCGCCCCTGCTCAGGATTGTGCGAGCGTGAAGATCATTTGAAGTTGAAATGATGGGAATTTACATTGGTGGTTCATATTCGGACCTTTTGTCGCACGCTCTCAAAGTCCTGCAATATATTTCTTCAGTAAATTGAATCGTGATTTTTTGCTCAAGTTTGGAATGGTATGCTAGGAAATGAAAACCTGGCTATAGGGCAGAAGAACTTTGAGAAAATTCGGATTGAATACTGAGAGGTGGAATCCAGGTGAGAGTAACTGGAATTCTGGAATTTGGCTGCAGCAATCAATTTTTTACAAGTTTGTGTATACTTTTATCAGTTAATACACATTTCACTACAATTAAGTTATCGCTATTTCACTTTTAGTATCTAAGCTCCTATGGCTTAGGGGTAGCCATTTGACTTATCGTGTTCTAATTTCTTCGTTGTGAGAGCGACTTCGCTGTAGAATTGTTTTCGTCTCAACGTTTTTATTTTAATTTTAATTTGACTTATTTTAATTTGAAATTGACTGATTTTAATGTGAAGTGATTTTTTTAATCTGAAACAGATATTTTAAAATTTTCAATTTACATTTTTTAATTTGAAATTGATTTATTTCTGAAATTCAGAATTTATTTATTTCAATTTGAACTTGATATATTGTAATTTGAAGCTAACAATGTGTAGGTATTACAATCTGAGTAATTTCAAGTTATCAACAACAATCCAGTAGGGACAGCAACCCTGCTCTTACTGCAAAACTGGGTGGCGGTGAATACATCGAAATCGATGTATCTTCAGCAAAAATTATAAACTTTCCTCGCATTCAAACACTTGAAGCATTTATTGGCCGCAAGTCGTTTACATAAGACACAGTATTACAATCAAGTAAATAGAGCCCATTTCAGCAGCATTAGACCTTCTGTGAGCGCCGCTCACGATAACGTGATCACGTGTGGCACGATGGCATGCTTTCTTCAACAAACATACGTTGTAAATCCAACATTTTCTGTGACTGCACTCCAGTGTTTTGCGCCTGGCAGCCATACTTGACGTCGACGCACTGAGTTAGAGCCCTAGCATTACTTGACAGAACAACTTGTGAAATCTCAGAAAGATCGCAGAGGCTCAATGACAGTGATATAAGAACGTGAGCCAACTGGTCGGTCCTATCACTTCTTGCTCTGCGATTACCCCTTCTGGCTGCTGAGATTCTGGTTCCTGCTGAAGCCCTGTCGACTAACGTTCTGATGGTATCCTGCTGAATATCTGCTGAGGCCCTGCTGACTGACGCTCTGATGGCTTCCTGCTGAACTCCTGCTGAAGCCCTGCTGACTGACGCTCTGATGGTATCTTGCTGCGGCCTTGATGGCCCTGTTCTAATGCCCTGCGAGCACCATGCTTATGCGCCACTACTATCTTGCTAATTTCCTGCTAGTACACAACTAATTTCTCGTTAGTACCAAGTTAATATATTACTTGTACCTAGCTAACACCTTGCTGGCACATTGCTTATTCCTTGCTGGTATCTTGTTAACATATTGGTATAATAAAGGTAAGGGCTTACTGGTACACAGTAACACCTCGCTATTTTCCTGCTAACACTTTGCCAGGTCGCTACTGATACCTTGCCAGTACCTTGCTCGTACCCTACACTTTACTAATACTTTGCAAGTACCCCGCTAACACGTTGCTGGTACCCTGCTTAACACCATCTAGTACCCTGCTAACACCATCTAGTACCCTGCTAACACTTTGTTTTTTCCTAGCTTCTCATAACTTTTTGCAACCCTGAAGATATGGAAATTACGAAAAACTTGCCGAAAAAAAGGCACCAGCAAAATTGAAGACATCCAAAGTATTGTACAGCCCTGCCAAGCCTCCCAACATTCCATAGACAGCCTGCCTCGACGGCATCCTACGGCCACGTCTCACTCGACCTATGCACGACGCTCTCACCCCTCGCTGTTGAGGCTCTCCTCCTCAATTATTGTTTGTAAGCCTAATTAAAAATCGTATGTATGTATGTAGCTCGTTTTTGGTGTAGGAATAGGACACATTTTTTTATGGTAACCGCTTTAACTCATTTTTTAAAAATCAAGATATTCAATTAGGCAGCCATATAGGAACACCTCCGAGCCGTCGATGCGCCGTGTTAAGTGCAAGTATTTAGGCTTGGGTACACAAGCTCACCTACTTTATATCCAAGGCAGCCACTCTTGCCCAGTCAGAAGAAAATCTCATACTTACGCAGCATGCAGCCTTTGAGTCGTGTTCAGTGAAGACAAGAAATACGAAATGCACATCGCATGAAATCCTTCTTTCCAAGTGAGTGAATTATTCACTGTGGCTTGCCAGAACATATAGTCATCACACCAGCGCTATGACCACTAAGACCAACACTAAAACCATCACTAACACCATCAATAACACCATCACTAACACCATCACTCACACCAGCGCTATGATCACTAATACCATCACTCATACCAGCACTATGACCACTGACACTATCACTAACACCATCGCTATGACCACTCACACCATCACTAACACCAGCATTTACACCAGCACTATGACCACTAACGCCATCACTCATACTAGTACTATGACCACTAACACCATCACTCATACCAGCGCTATGACCACTAACACCATCACTAACACCATCACTAACACCATCACTAACACCATCACTAACACCATCACTAACACCACCACTCACACCACCGCTATGCCCGATACGCCTGTATTTGATCTCTTTGACTGTGTTTGGGTCATCAGGTCAAGCATTTGGTTAGGATTTTGGCTGTCTCGTCTATTCTAAGCGTGCAGGCGTGCCGACGTTATAACGTGTTTAAGTTTCTTTAGGCAATCTCATGCGTATGTGCGTAGGATCGTCTTTGTTCTCATACGCAAATCGGTAGAATGTATGTTAAAGTTTAAAATTCTTCAGAATGTATATGGATGTGGGTAATATATTTTAAAATCTTACACGTTGCGTAATAACCCGTGTACATGGCATCAATCTTGCATTTAGAAACACCCTTCAAAATTATTACTGAAATTTATTGTGAATTCACTGATTTGTCACTGTCACTCATAGCCTACAGGGCAGAATTAGCATCAATCATTTCGCACAATTCTCTTCAGACTTAGTTAAATGGTGAACCGAAAGGATGAACGTATGTATAACTAATACCGTGGAATCAGAGCGAATCTCTTATTCTGTGCCCTGCAGTGCTCTATGAAAGGAAAGGTTCGTGTACTTACCAATGCTACCGATAGTTATTTAATTACGCAATATTTTGGCGAAGCGCTCAGGAATCACAAAACCCGAAAGGGAATTCGATCATAAAACATTTTGATGCAGCGGTGAAATTACATTAAACGAAGAGCTTGTTTATCGGACGTCACGAATTTTAATTTATCATCGCAACAACACGAACAGAAGCACAACCAGCTAATACCCTGCTTGTACCAGGGTAATACCCTGCTTGTACCCAGCTAATACCCTGCTTGTTCCCAGCTAATACCCTGCTTGTACCCAGCTAATACCCTGCTTGTACCCAGTTAATACGTTGTTTGTACCAGGGTAATACCCTGCTTGTACCCAGCTAATACCCTGCTTGTACCCAGCTAATACCCTGCTTGTACCCAGGTAATACCCTGCTTGTACCCAGTTAATACGTTGTTTGTACCAGGGTAATACCCTGCTTGTACCCAGCTAATACCCTGCTTGTACCCAGCTAATACCCTGCTTGTACCTAACTAATACCTTGCTAGTACACAGCTAATACCCTGCTTGTACCTAACTAATACCTTGCTAGTACACAGCTAAAACTTTTCTCGTACACAGCTAATGCCTTCCTAGTATTCAACTAAAACCTTGCTTGTATCATATCTCGCAGGTACTTTGCGCGTGCGCAGCCAACATCTTGCTAGCCCCCAGCTACTACTCACCTCTTCTTTTGTAGCTACAACTCCCCTCTTCTTTTGTGCGACTGCACACACTCGAAATGGGTTTTAATATCGGCCTGGACCTGTGCCTGGCGTGAGGCCGATGTTCTGACAAGGATCGTCGAGTACCATCAATGAGAGACCCATAAAGCGCCGAGCGCGAGGTCACTGCAGCTCTGCGAGGATACCACAAATAGTCCCAGGAAATTGGCCGTCAAATAAGGTCATGTCATCTCATCTCTTGTCGCCTCTAGAGCCCGTTGGGCTGCTGGACTCAGAAATCCATCTGGATACGATTTGTCAGTAGATTTCTTGTGAGAGAGTGATATTGATCAGAGATGTTTCAGATGGCTATCAAATCATCTATTGTACGTTGAAATCAATTTTGTTCTGTGGCCGTACTCAAATGCCAGATTCTAAGCTGAAGTGGGTGTAGAGTTCAATAAAGTGACGGAATGACTCAAAATATATGCATTTCAAGACGTACATAGCAAATTGGTGAAACACTGTCAATCAACAGAATGAGTTTCTTTTGTGCTATAGTTGGTTTTATAATAAATGAAAATAGAAACGTGTTTCAACCTACAATGCAAGCTTATTTTATACTTAGATGTATCATGCAGATGAATTATTTCTGCCTCCACGTATTAAAGAAATTTTGTTCATAAAATACGCAGCTCGGAGTACTCGTGACTCTATCGAGAGGGGTCGCCAATAACCAACGCAAATGTGTACGTGTGGTTACACGGACACTCTGTACCAACTTTTTTATTGCATGACATAACATTCGTTGTGCAAATGAAAATATCAACGCAATTATGCTATCAAAAAAAATTCATATTTTGACGCTGTATATTATCTCACACACGAGGATTACCATACATACATATGAACATACATGCAGGTGCATACACCAATCAATCGGGGAAATGCGGTCAATTTTAATAACGCATTTGATCTCCTTTCCAGGGAGCTCTGATTGTCATTCCAAGGCGGCGCTGATGGCGTATGGCTGGCAAGAATTATAATTTTAACTTTCGTTTTTAATGCAAACATTCGTTGGTCCAAGTCTGTCAATGCGGACAGCAGCGGCGATGGGGCATGAGTCATGGCTCATTTTTACGCTCATCACGATAATTTTCGACAGATTTTTAATCCTGACATTTTGAGGGCTATTCCATGTCTTTTTATGTCACATGATCACGGAAGCTTAAAAGAATGTTGGCACTGGGGATGTGAATAGCGTCGTTCTGAAAAATAACGTTCTCGGTGTGATTGCAAAATTCAACTGCCTAACTCATAAACATGTAATGTAATTTTTCGTCACAGTATTATTCCAAAAATCTCAACACCATTACATTTTCTCTAGAAGCTCTTAATGAATGACAAATCCTAAAGAAAGATATTAGATCTTCGTTCAGGCATAATACTTGAAAATATGCATTATTTTGTTATACATACTGTATAAGATATTCAAATACCTGTGCTTACACAATCTGAATAACTTACTCTCAGCAATGTATGTCTACCTCAAAAAAGTTCTTATGCCTTGAGAATTACTATTTTCTTTCGTAGTTGCTGAGCTTCATTTCTAAGCGTTTGTTCTTAACAAAAGTTTTTGTGAGCACTGGTGGTCATTATAAAAGCAGTAGCATCTCCTATTCAGTACAAACCGCTTCTAAAGCTTCTTTTCGGTCAACATTTCGCTCACAATGGTATAAGGCAAACCGCAAAAAATGATTGCGAAAAATCGGTGTTTGAATCAGTCTTGTTCACCGTAGTTTCAGAGTCTCAACAGCAAAAGTTGCTAAAGAAGAGAAAATATCTTTTGGCTTCAGCAACAATCAACGTTCGACGTTCGCTGAGAGAAGCCCTGATGTAAAAGTGCAATTTCTTTCAAATCTGAAGAAAATCTAGTCTTAGACAGGGAACATTCGATTCTCTAAGCTGTTTATCCGGCGAAGTTATTATTGAGAAAACTTTATAACGGAGGCATTAAAAACTGCGAACTTGGGCGAGCCAAGATCACGACTTAGAACCAAAAACCTTTTCTTTTGTGAGCGTTCCTAGAGGAGAAAATTCGATACCTTGAGAAGCCGTCAATTTATTGACTTCAATTTAAGCAATGATATAAAGGTTTTGTATCACGCTCGTTTGCTTCGTCTTTGAATAGCTGAATGTTGGCTATCCATTCCCAGGGGTTAAAGTTTTTCAAAACTATAGTAGGTGGTTAGCATCAATTCACATTTGGCAAAAAATAGTTTTTAGATTCAATGTACTGTATTAGGCTGAGCGCACTCATCATTTGCGATGAAACGTCTTCATTTTCAAATCTTTTTTTCCATGATTGAAAGTGCCCTGATAAACACAACTTTTAGTATGCAAGTTTACACATTTTTCGCTAGATAAAATGCAGCTATATCTAATTCTATTGAAACGATAAATATTAAGACTGTTTTGTCCTTCACGACGTTTGTTCGTCAATATCGACACACCTGGATCTGCCAACATTTACTAGTCAGTTCAGAGCAGCAGCGAGTGACAATGAAGGCGTGTGGAGGTCTGGCTGTGTGATCCAGTGTGGAATAAGTGCTTCGAGTGCACTTTACTGAGTAAATCGAGATTTCAACTTAGTAGATTAGCAATTCAGTTCAGCTAGATTTACGTGCTTGCCGAGTGTATAACAAAGCTGTGTCAACCAGTAGAACCTACAGAGATACTTATGTTTGGTCTCAGTAGCTGCGCAACTTCGAAACTTTCATTACGCTTATTTCAATTAGTTATCTATTCTCCCCTAATCGTGTAAAGTTAATGTGTGGTCAGAGTAAGTTATGCTTTTACAGGAAATACCTTAAACTTGCATTAGGCGCGTAAAAGTTGGCACACTTGCATGTGTGTATGAGTCGTAGCGTGACTTGATTCGAGAAAGTGTCATAATATATCGATGAGACAAATACTGGTGTGTCGGCTTAGTGACAGGCGAATCAGTTTGGATTGTGAAAATCGTCGCAGGTTAAAATGAAGTTGAATTTCGTACGCTGATATTTTTGAGTTTGTTATTGTTACATCAATTCTTTGACATTATTATGATGAATCAAGGTTGCAGTTTCACACATTTTGTATTACTTTTGCACTCATCGTTTCAAGAAGGGGGCTATCAACAAACGATACAAATAGCGGTTTTCGGTTATTAATTGACAGTTTTCATTAGTGTAACAAATTATTTAAACTCATAAAAACTGACGTGATGAGAATCACTCTCACACCAATACAATGCACATATGTCGTCCTATTCAATTATAGACAATGCATTTATCAATAATTCCAACAACTTATTACCCTACTTCAAGCAACATTTTATTTATCAGAAACTCCAAAAGCAAACCGTAGTAACCAAGAACAAGAAGACTGAATTTCAAGCATGGCCAACTCAATTACTACGGCTGAGAGTGAAGTTAACTTTATCGCTTGAGTTACCATTTGAACTGCTTAATAATATAAGTTGCGAGAGCAACTTATATTATTATATAAAATTACGAATTCGAGATATTGGCAACTTATTATTGAGATATTGGCAACTTATTCACCTGAACTTCTACATAAAAATTACGAATTCGAGATATTGGCAACTTATTTTTCTCTTGAAACTGCAGATATCTGTCGAAGAGAATCCTTTGTTGAATATAGACACTATAGCACAACACGAAGGACAATAGGATATTATCATTCCCATCTCACTGTCACGCAGATCTGCTAAAAATTGAAATGCAAAACATCGTAGAAAAAATAATCGATTGCTGTGATCAAAGCCTTAGTTCTAGACTGATTAATATGACCAGCTTAAAAAAGCTCACTGCACATTCTGTCACTTGCATCCTAGCACTAACGATCAGCGGTTATTGATACATGAATGATCAGTTGTACATGGATACATGATTCATGAATGATACATTACCCATGAATGATCAGGGGTAATTGGCACATGAATGACTAGGGTTTCATGGCACATGCCGAGTACCCCTGATCATTTGAATGGTACATGACATAAAAATGATCAGTGGTTCGTGACACATGAATGCTACATGATACAAAAATGATCAGTGGTTCGTGATATATGAATGATACATGACACAAGGATTATCAGTGGTTTGTGACACACGAATGGTACATGACACAAGCATGATCAGTGGTACATAACATAAGAATGATCTTTGGTTCGTGACACGTGAATAGTACGTGGCACAAGAATGATCAGTGATAAGTGACCATTAAGCCGTAACTACGGCTTAATGGTAGTTACCGCCTAACTACCTAAGCCGAACTACGAGACCTTGGAAAGCCGTCCAAAATTATAACAGAATATCACACTATGTAAAGTTAGGAAGAAACCTTGAGGAAATCAGTCAACACTGCTATAAAAATTCGGTGCAAATTTTCCTATGATGTGCCTCTGTGTAAGGAGTTGAAGGGAATGTTGACATCTGAAGGCTCAACATGTTACAAAGCGCTCGTGCAACTGCATGCACTCGCCTTCCTAATCTCATCTTGAGAGCAAACACTTGAGCTCGGGCTGCAGGAGTAACTGAACCTGAGTAACTCCTTGAATTAATTTACTCCAGGCCTACACCTCATCTAATCCGGCTCCGGCTCTAAAGGCAGTAGATGCACTGGCATGGTCCATTAGACGAGTACATAGTACAAGTCATCGATGCAGAGGTTCCCCAATTTGAGATCTCCCAATTTGAGAACAGTGATCTCCATCTTTTGTCAAATTTTGCGATAGGGATTTTTTCCTTCCGGTAGCCAGTGACTGACGGATCCTAGAATTAGAATAAAAGTTGAGATAATCATCTGTTAACGTAGGAATTATTCGTGAGCCATAACCATGTATATATCCAGAAATATTACGGCACTTTTAGAATATCGGAATCATTAGAGAGCGGATGGACGACAAAGTCTTTGTAACATGACAGTAATTCAGTAAAAATTACGGAATGCCTGCAGCAGCAGTCCCAGACTTCCGATATCACTCGTATCATGTTTTACAATATTAACACGAGATCATAGGGGTCACTTGTACTCATTTCTACGTGATTGTAAGAGATAGAACAGCACACACTTGCCAATATGGAATGCACGAGTGTGTATGATGAATGTATTAGCACTGCAAGGTCAAACTTTTAAAACCGACCGTGTTTCTGGAAATGTTGGGAGCATAGTTTGTTGAATTAGAGGCAGTTTCTGGAAATGTTGGGAGCATAGTTAGTTAATTTAATGAAAGTTTCTGGAAATGTTGGGTGCATATTTTCTGAATTTAATGCCATTTTCTGGATTTGTTAGATGCGTATTTTGTGGATTTAATGGCAGTTTTTGGGAATGTTGGATGCATATTATTTTTATTTTTATTAAATATCGATCTGCCGCGCTCACGTTCTTCAGTGACCGTGGGGATGTCAATTATAGTTCGTCAATTCATAATTTTGTTACGGGCTTCATTGACCTTTCATTTTATGGCAAAGTTGAAACAATTTCAGCAGTAAAGAGTGCCTTCAAAATTCTCTAACCGTAGTTGTAGTGTCACCTTGGGAACGAATAATCACTGGAATACAAACATGTACTATAGTGGCACGTGCTCAACGCTGGTACAAACAATTCGTAAAATATTATTCAGTGAATTTATTCTGTTATTTCATAATTTCAGGATCTGCTTGCACCCCTTCGACAGCTGTAAGCTGACTTTCTGAGAGATCTTTAGCTGCTTTTCCTTCCGGGAGCCTCTCTAGAGACGCAACTTGACAATAAGTTCTAGCAAAGCATTCGTTACTTAGTGGCACTAAGCACATAAGAAGATCCCAAAATGGACTATATAAAATGTTCCAGGTTCTTATATTTACGTAAGCTTACTGCTGAATTCGGACTAGATCAATATTAGTTTCCCTGGCGTATAAAATAATTAAATTTGCCACGGAGACCACCACTGAGCTCAAGAAAGCCAGGTGCTCCAATTGTAAAATAAATTCAAAACATTTTGACACAAGTTTTTTACCCCAGGTTGCGCGGTGAAAATTATTCACAACTGGGATCATTTTATTTGAGTTACTACAATTTCAAGAGAAAGGTTTTTAGTAAAGACACTTATGTAGGTTGTTTCAGAAGATCATCTCCCGCTGAGAGAAAGATATTACATGTTAATGGCTATGATCTACGTCAACGTTGACTAACATCCCAATGAACGCCTTTAGCTTTGTATCTCTAAAAAAAGCAGCATGAGTTTCATTGAGTTTCTTTAGTTTTGACGCATTCGCTTGCCCAGGAATTGTCTGAGCCAAAAAAAAAAATTTAGGTCTCGAACGACCTTACTAAGCTTTCTGAATTCTGAGTTCGAAGGCCATCGATCTTACGGACCTCTTTGGATTCCAAGCTGCTCTGGAACAGATGACCTCTTCGAGTCTGGGGTCACAGCAGACTTACGGCTCTCACTTCTTGGAGAGGGCCTGGTTTCTGCTGAAGCTGCTTCGTTCTGTTATAGGAAAAGTTTCGAACGCCTTGTAGAACGTTCAGGGGATTTTAAACTTTCGAAGGGGGTTTCCGGCTTTGAGTCACCAAGGAATTGCACTCGGCTCAAGTGCCATCGTCGCTCTAAGCTATGAAAAAATTAAGGGCTATTTTCTTAGTTAAACTTTGAATCAAAAGTTTACAACAGGATACCTAAATTCACATCAATTCCTGAATCCCGGAAATATTTTCGCATGAAGCTCACCGTTACGTAACACAAAATTTTTCGTAGATCCATTAACTAAAAATGATATTCGCAATGATGTTTTCGTTGTGGAATGACACCATGTTTTAGAAAGTCCGTTCTAAAGAGGTAACTTCCAGCGTCGCTGCTATAACGTCTTCCACGTTCTGCAAAAATTCACGAACTGGAGCAGAATTTGGCGTCAATGAAGAGCTGCCATTTCGCCAGAGGTTCAAATGCACAGCAAAGTTGAGATCTGGCACCTAAGTCATCTCGCCATCGGAATGCAAATCTTGCTCTTACGAGCATTTTTAGGCGTAGATATTAGTACGCCTCCATGAGCCTCGGTCAGCGCTGAGAAACGAGAGGTTCAGGTGAGTTAATGAGACGCAGGACACAGCACATAGCGGAGTGTTTCAAAGAGCACATCGCTTATACCTCCACGACGTCAAATAGTGTGTAAATGCGGAGCACATTTGTGATCAAATGTTATGTAAATATTGAGTGCATTTACGTACAAATGATACGCAGATGTTCAGTGCATTTGTGATCAAATGTTATGCAGATGTTGAATGGATTTGTATTCAAATGTTGTGTAGATATTGAGCACATATGAGATCAGATATTATGCAGATAATAATGAGCACATTTGTAATCAAATTTGATGTAGATACTAAGTGTATTTGAAATTAAATAACAAAAAATAGGTAACCCCCTCATTTACTAGAAAAACACATCGGTGTACAGCTTCATCGTTAATTGTGAAGGCACCTTCCGTCTCATTAATATTATATAATAAGGAAATAAGACACGGGTAAATTAAACACAAACTTTTAAATAATATTCAAGCTCTGCTAGCAGGAGTAAATTTACATCCTAAAATATACGTAAAAATTCATTTTACTGCTACCATTGTTTCAGTTCCTATAAAAACTGAACTCAACACTCAATTTCGGAACATTACTCGCTTCAGCCTGCAGGAAGGTCACAGAATGACGGGCTGCTTTTGGTGGAGCACAAAAGTTTCACCGAGGTAGCTCGGAAATCCTGGCTGCAGCGCTGAAAATTCTCCCAACGATAAAGTAGGCATGGAAAACCGTTGAAATTAAGTTTGGTTCTTTTTCTCTGCAGTGTCACTGAAAATTATGTGGCACGCTTATGTTAGTAGCCAAGTTGAGCCGTATTCGAACTGCAATGTGCACCTACGTTTCTATAAACTGATGCTTGCGTTGTTTATACATCATAACGGAAACGCCTATCATTTCTCAAATGCATTATTGCTCAATTGTACATATATGGTCGTTTGAAATATCTCCCTCTGAGTATTTTCTTCTTTTGTAATGAGCAATAAGTTCTTTCCACATTCTTTACGACGTAATAATATTCTACGAGAGACTTGTCTCTCCATTGAGAAGATAAACTAATCCAATGATATGAAAGAACCATATAAAATAAACTAACGAATAAAATCAGACAAGAGGGCGAGATTATCGGTTTGAGTGTCAACGAGCACTGCGATACTTTTTAATCTAAGTGCTTTAGATATAATTTAACCAATAAACTATAAGGTCCCACTCGTACCTTCAATTATCATTATTCTCTTCAAGCCGCTCGGCTAAATCGTGCCTTCCGGAAAGTGAACTAATTCAGATCTTAAATGAAATATTTTTCTGCTTAATTTGTCTTGCGTTGGAATACACTTCGGCTCCCTGATCGTGGTACTCTTCTCTATCTAACAATTCCTGGCCTTCCTTCCACGAGCTCAACGCTCGCCTGTGTCAAGTTCGCCATTTTCCAGACCTGTGGAGTTTTTCCAAATTTGCTGGACTTGATGCACAAGTGCTTATAATTACATGGGGCTTTAATTGCATATTTCAAAAGAAAATTTTGGGGTTGAAATGCTGCTGAGGTTCAGCAACGGGGAGCGATCGGGGGGCTGAAGGAAACGAGTCTCTCTCTTTTACCTCTCAGAGTTCAAGCAATGGTGTCATTGGACCTATTGCAGTCATTTTTGATGACGGAAGTGGTGGCAAGGCCCTGCTTTTCAGAAATAGGAACAAATGTTGAAGATGACCATTTGAAATTCATTCAAAGCGCCATACGTCAAAGTTTTTACAGGATTGCGATGATTGTATGAGTATGCCATAAAAAATGGTTCTTGATCTCAGAGCTGGCTCTAAAGTTTATGGCGGATGTCTTTTATTGTATTCCAGTGATCGTTTTATTCTTTCCGGACGGGATGTAAGATCGTGTAAAAGTTTGCGTAAAAATATCTTTCATATTGGCAGCAAAATATTGACGCTGACAAGCTACACGCGGGAGACAACAAATATTCTTATAGGAAAAAACTAAGCAAAAAATGCTGCATCTGTCGAGGGAGATTTAGCCTGCCTAACTTCCGATCAAAGAGAGCTATGTTACGGCAGGCAATTTAAAAAAAATCTGAGTTGGACGAGCATATCGAACTGAAAAGCCATTTTACTTGGTCAGAGAAAAATGTAAGTTTACAGAATATGCCAAACTGGAGAGCCATTTCACTCGGAGAAATTAAAAATATGTAAGCTTACCGAATATACAAAACTGGAGACCTATATTAGTGGAAGCCAAAAAGGAAAATGTGAGCTTACCGAATAAGTTAGTGAACTTCATAAGTCGAAACTCTTTACTAGGGACTACTCTCATTGTGTGATATTTCGGTAGGTACAGCGAGGACAGAAGGATGTGATTGCATACATGAGGTTTTAGTTTTGTTAAACATCTAGCTGGCCTACATTCGTAGAGCTCGTACAGAATGAACATTTTATAACGTAGAATGAAAATCTTAAACGAAATGTATTCTTTTATAAGCATATGGTTTCAATAGGAGCAAAATATGTATGGGACAGAATAAAAGTATTCAACCAAAACAGTTTCCCACGTTTAACACAATTACAAATTATTTATTCGTAACTACTTTTTGAAACGGTTTTCGTTTGATGAAATTAGGCATTTGCAAGCTTGTAGTGGTATTTGAGCCCATTCTTCAAACTACATTTTTTTCAGTTCTGCAATAATCATCGGACTTTCCTAACGGATCTTCTTTTTCAGTGTTCCCAAAGATTTTCAATAGGATTAAAGTCAGAGAGTTTGCTTGGCCACGGGAGAACACTTTGTTCTTCATAAACCATTCGGGTGTAAATTACGCTCTATGTTTAGGGTCATTATCTTGCTGGAACGTCCATTTTCGTTTTTGGACTAAACGCTTTGCCCGTGGAATGAGACTTCTACAAAATTTCACGGCTTATGACCCCAACCATCTAACCGTCAACGGTTTGAAGTACACCAGAGCCGTGTGCTCTAAAACAACCCCAAACCATTTTACTTATGGCCACATCGTGCTTCACGGCTGGGACAATATTATGAATCTCAAAAGCTGTTTCTACTGTCCTAGACACATGACTAGCGAAGTTACGGGCAAACAACTCAACTTTGATTTCACAAAACCATGATTTTATTTTTACTCGCAAATGAAACCGTTCACTTCTAAAGTTCAATACTCTGGCTTATAATCTCATTTTGCAAACTGGAATTTGTAATCTGTTGAAGTTTTAAGTATGTTGGCTTGTTAGACGTTTTGTAAATAAGTGGATTTTAAAGTGAGCAATTACTTGTGCCAACCTCCCCTCCTCCCCTCCCCCACTGTGATGTTTTCTCGAATAAAAGCAATCTTAATGCTAATCTACCGGCATCATCAAAGTTATAATATTTTTTTTTTTGGATACTCCTGCTTTCCAACTTTCGTTTTGAAGGATATGTTTCACACACAGATCTTTTGATGAAAGTAATTGTGAGCTGCTGTCTAAACGATAATTGCTCTTAAATTGCAGATTCCTAGCAAATATCAAGAAAAACAAGCATTTTGAAACAATTACGGAAAATATTTAAAATCTGAAATTATCATTTACCGAAATTCATAAAAGCTTGCCTTTCTTGAAACGTTCATGTATACGGAAACGTTCATGCTTACGGTAACGTTTGGTTCACAGAAACGTTCCCGCTTACGGTAGCGTTTTGTTTACGGAAATGTTCATAACGCTCATCTTGCACGAACGTCCAACAGCGTTCAAACTTCTACGCTGGAGCTGTTCGCCATTGTACAGTTCAATGATTAACGAGTCCATTTTAGCGGCACCTGCACACCTTGCGGCCTCCGCTGCCGCCATCATTTGAATATATGAGACAAGCCAATCTCGAAGGGGAGACAAATGGGCACAGAGTGGAGGTATGATGACGGCTATTAAACAAGCATGGAGCGGTTACCGATAAATTAGCTAGTCAAATTTCCTGTCACGCGAGCTGATCAAAATATTATTCGAGATGTGGTTACCTGATCTGGTTTTAAGGTAGTCAGTTCTTCCGAGCATTGTTTTGAAAGCGCAGTGATTATTTTCTCCTAATTTACTGGCTGTGACTGCGAAATAGTTGTGATGAGAATTTCTTCACAATCTCGTATTCTTTGAGTGCGAGCGAAAAGTCTTCATTGCACAGAGTCTCCCCAGCGTTGCCGTGACACGCATGGGTGACAGGCCAGTAACTGAGCTGTTAGTCTCAAGGGTTACTTGACGACTCCGGATCCGAGGCTTGAGTGTACCAAAACAGCCATGTTAAGGCGATAACAATTAATTTGATAGGAATTTTGTTTCTGACCGTACAAAAATAGCATGAAACTTGAATTCGTTCATCACTTTTCAAACAAAATATACGGTTGGATAGATCAATTTCTTCCTTACACATCAAGCTGCTTCTTGGTTTCGTCACCATTCGCATAAGGTAAAATACAACTAAGACTATCCTGAAGGACAAGATGCAGCTGTGCGATTCCCTCAGACTTCGCTAACCGTTAGAGTCGTAAAGAATTTCAGCTCCCGTTTAAGTTTGAATCCGCATCTCGTTCCGCAGAATTCCATTCTGTCTTCCGTCAAATTTAGCCAGAGATGGATCTCTCGCGGGAGCTGTGCTGGCGTGCGGAATGTGAGACAAGGCTCTTACCAAATGAGTCCAGAGCCTCCCGTGACGTTATGGCCTGGCCTGCTTGTCCGGATAGAAGAGGTCGAGGATTTCATTTGATTCCGGAATGTTTTCAGCGGAATTATTCCGATTGGCATGAAGGTGCATTGCCTCAGGCGAAAAGAAGCCTATCACCTGGTGGAGATTGCAGCATGATATGGTGTTCTTATCCGCTGGTGTCCTTATCCTCCATTTGAGAGATGAAAGGAATTTCGTTTCTCAAATTAAGATCCTGAAATGATCCCGCGAATAAAAAAGCACGGGTACGAAATGATGATGCGCACCTCCAGAAGTACTTAAGCTGACCACGTTGCGTTATGTGTGTATGGCAGACAGGACGGGGTCAGCCGAAGACTAAGTGTGATGCACCGGAAGCTCCCAGGGGAAGTCCACATTAACTCAGCTTGTCTAAGCCAAATTCGTGATAGGTGTCAGTTTTGGTGCATTTGCTTCCTCAAGGAAATGCTCAGCTTGATAGAAATCCGAGTGTAGGCAGCTCATGAGCGCTAAATCCAAAATGAAAGCTGAGGTGAAATATTCTGTAACATTCTATTCGTAATTGAGGTGTTCCTTTCAGCACTTCTCAGAGATAGACTCTGATAAACCTATTGCAGGTGATGTGCGATACTCAAGACCTGTATCACAAGCAAGTTTTGTCATGGCGAGCCTCAGAATGAGTTAGCCCATAGGTGCATAATTAAGAGCGCAGCAAAAAAAAACAAATTTGAATCGAACACAAAATGAAAATTTTAAAACACCTAGAAACAGCTACAAATTTCATTCACTCTCCTGATGTCGCAGTTTCTTGCGCAAAGGACGACATTAGCGTCCTTTCAGTTTGAATATTCATTGATCCATCCGCTCGGAGAAGCAATTCCGGTCTCATTTTCTCAGTGCTGCCTATTTAAAGAGGGCATTACCAGTGACACCAAACTTCACAATCTTAAGTCAGATACTTCTACAACTCCGAGAGAGCGACAGCTTGGAGTCATTTAGCAGCTGCATCAGCAACTTTTCACTTGTCAGAAATGTAAGAGCACTATGAATAATTTTGAGCTAAGTGTAGCAGGCTCTTAGAACTGAAGTATGTGTAAATGATAGATCATTGTGAGAGACAGAAGCGTAGCTTCGTTAGATGTTGCTTATCCTAGGATAAATTCAAACTACTGAGTTGTTTGAGACTTTAATGAAGCTTGAACATTGCTTTGCTATGCTATCTTCAATGTGTTTTGATCTAAATGAGTTTTGTCGCGCTGCAGGCTCTGGATAAACTCCTAACGAAGAGTATGCAAGAGGCTTAGTCGCATGGTCAGTTCTACAAAGTCTTAGACGAAAATGAGCTAGCAAATTTTTTCGATAACCGTTCAAGTTATCGACGTCAAGTACTCATTGTGTTTAGAAAAATAAGGTCTGCTGTGAGTGCAACTTTACTTATTTGCACTGCGATATGATGGGCAAACTTAATTTTTAGTGTTTTTCGAGCGAAAATGTTTTCTAGAATGACAATCAAATATTGAACCATTTCCATCCCATGAAATTTGAACGTGTGCTTTTCCCGCTTTTTTCAAATATTTGGATATGCACCAAAAATTATGCACATTTCCATCAAAATTAGGTTCCCAGGTGTTACCGAATTTTCTTTAATTACTGCCCACCACTCACACACACTCTTGCATCAACATTCGCTTCCAATCTACGTATTTCCTCTACTGAGACGATATCATTACACAGTTTTGTATTTCAGTTCGTGCTCTTTTGTGATGGCACAGAATATGAAAATAACAGACGTGACAATTTACAATTTTGACTAATTGAAAGCAGACTTAAAAGGCTGATATAAACAAACTGCTACGGAGTTTCTGATTTCTTCCTTTTGAGTTTTATGCATGCACATAAATGAGGTGGTGAATCCAAACGCGGTGTTCAATTTTGGCTAGGCAAATTTTGTATCGAACATGGAATGTACCTTGGCTTCTGGGAATTTTGTGAAAAAATTTACTATATCTCGATATAAATAAAATGGATACAGAATAGATATAAATGGAATTTACTGCAGTGCACTCTTCCAGCAAACAAGACGTCGACCCAGAAGAACAAAGCAGGGGCCGCTTGGACTGCACATTAACTATTAATTGGAAAATAATTCCAGAGGGACGACATACACTGTATAACAGAAGGATTCTATCGTCTAGATGATCTTCAAAATCTGCAATGGACAATGGAAAACTTCAAACAATTGAATTGAAATAAATAATTTGAAACGGTGTCGTTACTTACAAAGAAGAACTTTCAAACTAGCTCAGGCCTAATTGGAAGAAAAGTTCGTAGGAAACTTGTACGGTAATTCGAACCACTGAATACATTTCCACTTTCTGAATAACCTATTTAAAGTATAACATTGAAATTGTTTCTAAAATGGATATTTTCGAACAGCACCATGTAGACTTATAGGTTAATTATAACGATGAGACTTTAAATGACGTCTGTGATTTACTAAGATCGTGGCGCGCGTTGAGCGATAGCTCGAGTACAAGAGCTATCATTTATTCTGCGTTTGAAGGCATCTGCAAGTGTTTTTTACTCAAATTTTGCTTCGTTGGCCTCATTTTCCGCTGAGTCTCACACGGGGAGGAGCAACGTATCAACTCGCCGCAATTTTAACATTGTTGCTCTTTTGCTTTGTCCTGTAATTCCTCTGAGATTGAAATCTTTCTTCGAGCTAAGCCATTTCAAATAATGCCAAGTCAGCCCTCTATATTTAATTCAGCCACAAGCATAGTTTTTCGAGGTTAATTTATTTTCCCATGACAGAATACATACAATAATATCTTAGTAGATTCACGTAGAAAGTATGCCACTGAATAGTTATGAAATCTTCAGGAAATCATTAAATCATCAGGATCATACTAAATATTCAGGATAACACTAAATAATTCATATGATGTTTAAAATTCTACTTTTCAGGATGATTTGACCGTAACCCCGCATGTTTTGAAGTTGTACCATGTATAACCTAATTTATATTTTATATATCACTGCAAAATGATCGTATTAGAACAATTACAGCGGTAGCAGCTATACAGAGTAGCGTTCTCGGGTTCGCGTCTCAATTCACAACCAGCTCAGATTCCATATTGAATTGTATTCTTTCTCCTGACATGTTTAGGTCAGTGGCTCTGTATTGAAAGCAAGACCTCCTGTAACAACGAGTCCAAACTCGCAGTCTTGTCTGCTCGATTATGAGAAATGCATGCTGTTTCTGGCACAATCATTTCCACAGGGCTTTTGTCGGTCGTCTTGCCTTCGACGACTTTTGGTTGTTCTCAGCACTCAGCTGCAGTCGGAATACTCAATGCGACGGGACTCTTATTTATCTACCTCTTGCGAATTCAAAATATTAAAATTGGACTTTGCACTGGGGTTTGAGGCACTGATATTATTGAGTGGTTATGTTCACTTCTCATTTTGAGTTGAGTTTAACTTGTACCTTAAATTTCGTTTGGGTATGAAATTGATCAACATGTAAACTAAAAGTATAGTTAAATTGTTTCATTTTGCTTGTTTTATTCCTAAGTAGATGAATACATTCGAGTTTTCTCAATACCTATTGTTCCCAGATATCATATGTTGTCTGAAATATTGAGTTCAACGTAACGTTAATGTGAAACGTTGATGATGATTCAAACTTTAAAATTCTATTTTTTGTTGCTGGAATTTTCTTACGAATCTTGGAATGTTCAACACTCGTTAGAGACCCAAGACAGAATCCGCAAATGATTTTTCGTCCGTAATTTCATACGCCCACTACTCAAATTTTTGCCGCATGTATACGTAAAAATTCAAATGTACTGAAAGTAACCCAATCCTGGTTAACTGGTAATCATAGAATTCCTCAGATATTCACTTGGTGGTAGAATTTTTATCAATCGAGGATACAAAAAAAGCCGTGACGGAAAAACAACTTTTATTGAGAGCAGGACTGCTGAAGCTTTTATCCTTGATTGTATCCTAGTTCAGTTCATTCTCAATAAACAGCGATTTTGAGCTTTGGACACAGAGGGAAGGATGTTCACGACACACTCTGAACATCGCCACGTTGTTTTCGCGTGAACGTTTTCCAAACGCCGTAAACTGATGAAGACCCCCAAAAAATGAGTGAAAGTCAGTTTGATTTGAACAATTTATTACGCCAAAGAATACATCAGTCGAAAACAATGCAATCGTGTTTTAATGTTCACGCCTCCATGTTAATGCCCCTATCGGAGCCTGAACACAAGCCTACTATTTTCTTTGGCCTTTGCGCTGCTGCAATTGCAAATATCATTACATTTTATATAAGTTATTCAATTTGGAAGCCTCATGAATCTCATGAACTACTTTTGCAACAGCTATGAAAATATAAAAGTTATTTTTTAGGCTTGTCTGGCCAATATTCGAGGAATATAAATGTGGTGACCTGTTAAACAACGTTTTAAGAGGTATGTATATCAGGCTAAACAATTTGTGCAAATTCGTCGGTAATTGTATTCAAATATAATTATTTGTACAAACCCTGATTCCAGCAGGAGTTCTGAGCGTATACGTATTGATACGATTACATTCTAGGAGCGGGTTCAAGAATATGTACAATACCATAAACAACACCTGTATTTCTGACTACAAATGTATTAAACACTAACACACACCGAACATGTAAACACAGATTATCTAATGAATGGATATTACTTTCCCTGCTAGAAAAAAAGGGATAGTTTAATGTCTAGCTACATCAAATCGATGACAGGCTTGCCTTGATCCCCTATCGTCGAAATTATGTTGACGATAAGGCTGCATTTACGTATACATACGTGCAATAAGGTTGCATTCAGATTTTTATGAAAAACTAGCAGCATTTTTCCGAAAGGGGACCGTACAGTCCTTCGGAGCTGTAAAGGGCTAAGTCCTGTGAGATGTAAGGGCTAAGTCCTGTGAGCTGTAAAGGGCTAAGTTCAGTGAGCAGTAAAGGGCTGAGTCCTGTGAGCTGTAAAGGGCTAAGTTCTGTGAGCTGTAAAGGGCTAAGTCCTGTGAGCTGTAAAGGGCTGAGCTCTGTGCACTGTAAAGGGCTAAGTTCAGTGAGCTGTAAAGGGCTGAGTTCTGAAGCAAGGAGAGTTTCTGCTCACAACGGTTTTCATACAAGCAAAACCTAATCATATTTGGTTCGCATCAGCAGCCACGGAGAAAAAGGATAGGATTTTTATTTCAACAGATCTATCATACAAAGTAACCGATTGGTCCTTCAGCACCTTATAATTACTGACAAGGCAGGCGAGTGCTTTGTAAAATACTGAGCTCAGGCTGCCTTTCCCTAGGGAAGCACTTCGTGGCTTTTTGAAAATTTAGCAGTTGCATGCCGCGTATAGAACCTGGACATTCTTCATTTAAAACCGGGGAGCGCCATCTACTGTGCCGCAGAGCCCACTATGTCTATGTCACACGAGTGTTCTAGACTTATCAAAAAATGACGGAAAGTGTGACGTTCGATAGAGCAGTCGATCAGTTCGAGGCGTCGACTGGAAAGTGATTGTGACAAGGACTAAATACATCCTTACACGATTTTGTTCTCATTCATACAGGCTTTAAACTTTGCGCCAGCTCGATTTGAACATCGTTTGGGCTAGACTTTAGAGCAAGCATTGCAAATATTCGGTGTTTCATGATGTGTTGCTATTTTCCCATCCTTCTCTTTCACTTCACCTCCTACAGCCGCGATTTTGCGCTGCCTCGACCACCTCGATGGAAGACCCTCAATGATGAAAATTACCAAAGCAGGTCGCGGAATTTATCTCCCATGAACAAGGCCGACTTCCAAAACTATAAAGCTGCTCGCAGTCAGAAAGAATTCCCCGTCAGCGAGACTGCACTGAACACTGCATAAATTTTTAATAGGTTTCGTTTACATATTTGTGATATTTTTGAGGTCTGGCAAGGCACGCTTCAATTTTCAGCGTGAAAAAATACAGGAATTCGTCAAAAATTGTCTCTAACTACCAGCAGCATTTTACCGTGAAACTGAATACTATTAAAGAACTGGAATTTCTCTACCTTCTTCTCTGAAATCGAAATGCTCTATTATCATTACCCAATTTAAGTTTTTTGCCTTGGCTTGTGTAACTATGTATCATTATCTTTCATTTTGGCCGTTCAAACGCAGATGCCGCCGACGGATGGTTGCTTAGTTATAATTAAGCAGCCAGTCAATATCCAGCCTAGCTCTTTCGCCCCCTTGTCAATAATTATTATTGACAATGGGGCGAAAGAGATGGACTGGATATACTGGGGCTTAAAACAAGGTATTATTCATATTGACACTATTCCTATGTGCTTTTTACATGTAAATCCTAAAGATAGTGAATTATCCCATTTGCCAAGCTGTATGAATGCTTCGTGAGGAGCGATGGGAGCATAAGGGTGACTGGAAATACTCAGCAATATTTTTCTAGTACAAGCGATAATACGTACTTTCACCTCTAGCTCTTCCCGTGAATAAGCAGGAAAGTCTGATATTCGCCGAGTCCCTCATTCCAGCATTTACTGTAGTCTGCAGCCGCTCATAGCTGATACATTCATTCCAAGAATAATTTTAAACTGTCCCACTCGTTTTGAATAAAATGATACAGTCGAATGGTGAACCCAAGCTAAACTTTACACAATATAAAGTTTTTTATTCCACGTGAAAACTGCGCTCTCTTCAAAGCTGTGCTTCCATAATTTGCATGCGGACCTCAAATTTTTGTCGTCGAAACAATTCAACGTTCATGTATTTTAGATCTATCAAAAAGTTACCGCGAAATTGGCCGTACCAATCAACTATTCCCATCGTACACGTAGATTGAATTCTGGCCAGCGTCGTGGCGGTCAGCCAAAGCTGAAACTATGTAAGATTTCCAATCGAGAAAAATCAGTTCCCTAACAGAATTTCCTCGAAATACAGTTTCCGCGCTTCTTCTCAGTTTTCCGTGATAGTCTGCAAAAACATTACAGATTTCAGAGCGGAAACGCCGTGTAATAGTTATTGTTGTGTGGCGAATTAACCGATTGTATCAGTCTGTTATAAAATCCTTAAAAGTTCGTACAAATATTGAAAATTTACACTAAAATGCAATAAAGATTGTGGCTCACCGTTTTCATATAAAAATTTTAGTCCACTGCAAACTTAGATAAATTTGAGCGCTGCACAAAAAATTCCACTAAATGCTCTCCTTTGAGCGCATGGCAAAATTTTTGCAGGCAGAAATTATCATCCCACCGTGACTATCATTTGGTTTTGAGCTGCATCCAACATTGTTCCTAGAACTCCAGTGCTGTGTCTTTGAAATGCGTGTGTTTTATTTACTCTGAAGAATTAACCACGTAAGTCGATCAGTCAAGAGCGTCGAGATTTGGAGAAGAGGGAAGGTCAGCAAGTTACGCACTGAGATCCCGAACACTTTCCTACAACATTGTTGTGCTCGCTGGCTGTAAAGCTAGTCGATCCTTCCTACTGATGAGGTCACATGTCAGCACGGTGAGTTTCAATGTACGATGCACTGAGAAAAATAAGATGTATTCCTAACTCGTTATGGGTATCATACGCTTATCACAAAACCGACAAAATGGCGTCATGCTTGTAAAACGTCGCTCTTTGAGTTCCATGACAGCAAGACATAAGTGTGTCATTAGTCCATGGCACCGCATGCAGGTACTCCATTTACTCTGACTACCCATCGCCTACAATTAGTTTGAGAATAAGTGAAAATTAAAAAAAATGTAACGAATTTTTTAAAGCTGCGTTATCAAGTGCTACTAAACTAAACACAATCGCAACAAATCGATTCAGGCTCTATGTGGGAGTTTAGCTTTAGTTAGAAATGTGAAGACCACGTCAAAGTAACTCTGAACTAATTATTCATTCTATGGAGCGGAAATGGCAATTGATTGCAGCGAACACACTCGAGGCACGTGTCATGCAAGAGATTGGATATACACGCACTGTTTAATACGATGCCGGTGCTGTAACGCTGAGCTGACGAGTGAAGGCTAAAACACCCGAGTGAGATAAAATTGTGGAATGTTAGATCCCTTTTCTAAATGTGTTTCACGCAGAGTCCCGCGTTGAGTTTCACTCCAATTATGCACAAAAATACAGTAACAGTGTCATTCCTTGCTCCTGAAGTGTTCTTTCGAGCAATCACTGCGGCTTACTACTGAGAGACGGGAGCTTGCCCCCATTGAAGGGAGAGGCTCGTTGAAAAATGATTGGAAGCCCGCCGAATGGCGGCTCGCTTCTCGTCTGCGGAAATGATGCACTGCAGTGCGCCGTCATTAATGTTATTCAGTAAGAGAATGTTTCTGGCAGACCTTTTTCCGATTGCTTCTGCAGAGAAAGTTTTCGCGTGTGAAAAATGAAAAAAAATCATCAAATCGTACCAACATTCTGTGCGCATGGCACCGGCAGATATTTTGGCTTCGTCGATCATTTTGGTCATTAGCTCCCATGCCTTATTTTTCCTTCAAGCTTCTGGAGAGCTTCAATTTTCAAGGTCCGGGGCCGTCCCAGGCGAGGTCGATTTTGTTAGAAGAAATTTCTTAGCACCAATGAATCAATGAACTTTCTCTTCTTAGGCTCACAGTTATGGTAAAAATGTTCAAAATTGGAGATGCTCATTTGCAACGGTTTATCTCTTCAATCTTATTTGCTTCAAAATTTTAGAAAAATTGTTTCAACTTGGCTGCGTCACACGCTTAGGTAAAAATCCACACAGACACTCGCCTGAAATAATCGCTTGTTCCCTTAAACAGAGCAACTGCAGCGATCGAACTCTGACACGACAAATAATTTAAAGAAGTATATTTTCATCTGCATCCATTCATTCATATATAATCAACGAAGACACACATGTGCGTCAGAAGCAAGAGTGCGTCACACCAATTTAACGCGGCTAAATAGCAGTTGAGCTGAAAGATATGTCAAAATGCCACGTGACACGCGTGGCGACTGCACTTGCCATAACACACATAATTTGAAAAGCAAATTCTCCATTCAGATTGACAGATTATCAGCAAGAGTTCAAGTCTTAAATCTACTGTTAGGTCAGCGGACCTGCAGTCCGCACACACTCACTGATTTCCATGAGGCCACAATCCAGCGCATTCGTTGATAAAAAATAATTTACCCCTGTCGCGGTATAATCTACGAGTATTTACAGATAGATACAAACAATTTCGATGATCCGAAAAAAAGACTAGGTTGTGGGCTGGTAAAAGTGTGACAACGCGTGGAGACAAATCTGTGATGATCAACAACTAGCGTTCGCCCTTATCTCCAGACAGTATTTAAGTAAGCTTTGGCGGGCAGATATTGGTATGTGTATAACATGATCATCCAACAATACACAGAGATAAACAGCCCTTGACCGTACTTTTACGCAGTGACTGATAGTTTGCAGAGACTCCAGCAGTGCTGTCTCCAGTCTTCTACTTTCTAGAATTGAATCGAAAGGTCGTCTTCAGAAGTTACTGGGATCGACAGTTCATGCAATCAGGGAAGTCGGTCAGAAACGGTGAAGCGATCAAGTTACGATATGTTACTAAGACATTCACAGAACATTAGACAGATAAGTTTGAACGGGAATCGCGAGTTATTTTGTAATATTGGTACTGCGAGTAAAAATAGACTTGCACGTGCATAATTCGCTCAATTTGATCGCCATGACTAACTGTTGCAAAGATTATTCGCATTGTTAGGAGAAGGATCTATTTTATAAGATGCATTTTCGATGAGTGCATGAAAATAACAGCAATTGTCATAATTTTATACGCCATTGCATTTACTGAGATCCGCATAAGTGAAGCAATAGTTTGGTACAAAGCTCCTAATGGAGCTGCAAGGACACTCTTCCATCGGAGTTTAGTCTGGCAAGAAGCGGCTTGGAATTGTGGATGGGCGCTCGAAGCGTCGCTCCGTTGCTCCTGCGAGTCAACTTGCATTTGAACAAGTCCCTGAGCGACGCTCTGAACTTGCGGCTTAAGCAAGTGTACAAAATTGGATTGACGGCTGAGTGGGCGAACATAATGAGGCAGGTGACCGGCGTGAAGAGCATGGAGAAATTGGAAGTGTGATTGTACGTCGGAAGGAAGTACTGCATCATTTTGCGGGCGTGAAATGGCAGAGAAAACAGCGCAAAACTCACCACGACGAGGACGAGCATATGGACGACTTTCCGGCGGGCTTTGAGCACAACTGGCGACGGCCGCATCACGATCGCCGCTCTTTTCATCTGCTCCCGTTGTCTTGCAGCGTTGTTGCCGTACGCATTAACTCGATCGTAAATCTCATTTTGCAGGTGTTGTGCTTTGAAATGATTCTCGTCCAGAAGTTCAGAATTTCCTCGAGATCGATACCGATCCTTCACAATTGTTTTACGTGAATATTGCTCGTTTAACGATTGGTAATAGTACTTTGTAGCGTTGGGAATATTTTGCAGAGATCTAGGTTTCAGCATTGCGCTGCTCAGAGGCGCACCTAAAAAGACGTTCTCTTGCAGGGATCGGTTGGAAGCCTCCTCAGTTATTGGGATGCTCAGCTGCTGATTATGATAATTGTTTTCTATATAAGACGGAAGCTCGGATTTGGTTTCGCAGTAAACGTCTGCGTTCCTTCTATGGTTGCTCATGTCAGTTTCAGTTACGGAACTGTAGGACCCGCTATTTTCCTGTATAAGAACTTTATGTAGGCAGGCCTCGGGAGTGCAAAGAGTGCTTCTGTTCTGCAAGTTGAAGCAACTTGCGTCACCGTAACCGTAACAGTTGTTCTGGTGACTTTCTTCATTTCCTTTGGATTTCCTCCATTTTTTAGCGAACCGGAAACGTTGAAAGCCTTTTGGCTTCGTTAGCGTCTGGTTGATTTCATTTAGCTCTGCAGGATTGTATACGGAGCAGTTTTCTGAAACATTCGTAGGCCTGAAGTGCTCTTGCGATGCCCCACGCCTGTTGTTGGTGACGGACAAGCAGGTCAGGTACTCCTGCTTCGTTGAACACAGGCAACCGCGCCCTGTGACGGAGGCAGAGGGCCTCGGACTAGTGCCGGTGAACTTGCCCGAGTCACAGTACGAAACTTGGGCTAGGAGCTTTGAGGACGCGTACAGCACCTGAGCAATTCTCAAGTACAGTATGGTTAACAATAGTAGCGGTAGTAAGAAGAGTAATATCAAACTAACAACGTCCCAAATTTTGGTGTCGAAAAGGTCCCGTCGCAGGATGCACATGGCTTCCTTCCCTCCCTCGACTGGGTACTCCGCCACCTGTGACAGGAAAAGGAAACTTATTGGAAAACGAATAAGCTTTCGAATGAGCCCTCATATATCGGAATTGCGCTCGATAAGTTTACGACTTTAAAGTTACTCTACCTTCGAATGAAAAATTCATCTAAATGGAGTGGTATATTCAATTATTTCGTTGTGGCTAAAAGCATTGTATTTGGTTCGATATGTTCAGGGATGTATGCATTATTAACTCATTGAACATTCTATGTTAATGAGGCTTGCAGAAGGTAGAATATAACGATGAAGTGTGATTGACTAAATCATTTCTATGACTGAGTTATTTTACGGGGTAATAATTGATTTTAGGCGACTGATAATTTATAGGCATTTTTAGGTGAACTGAATGGATGAACGACTCGTTCACAGCAGTGCGGGGCGCAGTCGCTGACGCTGGCTCAATGAATCATCCAGCTCGGCAGATTGGCTTGTAATGCAGCCGTATAGAATAATTTTATGTTGGATTTTGTATTAGAGCTCATTCAGATTTTCGTGGGTGAAGTGGATGGGATTCAGCAGAGTTGAATAATTTTTTATTAGATTTTTTAGACTTTCGTGAATAGAAGTGCGTGCGTGATAGAAGTGATTCTTCGAGCAGGCTGAATGACATATCTAGCGGGGTGAAAGTACATGTTCAGCTTCAGTAGGGACGTAAACAAATCGTGAGCGAGGAGTCGATAATTGTATTTTCTATTGTATGCATGTTCCTTTAATAGCATGGCTGACAGCCTGTAGCATTGGAAATGCACGGGTGCATTGTTCTCATTTCCCTAGGGTTAGAAAGATAATTTCGAGGGATGGCAGCGAGAAGTCGTGGCTTCGTGATTTGATGACTTCTGGCTTGTAAATTTGGAGACGACGATTCCTTCGGAAGGCTTCCAGGTGGCCATTTTACACTCAGACACTTCAAGTAATGAGATTTGGGGCAAGTTTTTAGTTCGAGTGTAAGTGATAGTACATTCATGTTCATACAGTGCTAATATATGGTGCTGCGTTGTTTATTCATATTGTTGAAACTTTTCCTCTTCTATTTATTCAGATATTTCAGTTGTATGTATGTATGATAGTTTGAATTTTTTCGTGATTTTGAAATTCTAACTTTTTAATAACGCGAACAAAATCAAACGCGATATCTGAAAGGTTCAACTCTAAATTGGAGTTACAAAATCTAACACGAGTGAAAAGAATCGACACTGTTCGTTGCAATCCTGTATGTCTGTCGACTCGTAGATTGTAATCCGCAATCTAATCAAACGTGAGGATTATTTCGTCACAAGTTTTTAGACTGAGCGGGCTTTGATTTTGGGGATTGTGAATATCTTGCTCAGAATGTTACAGGCCTAACTTGCAATGAGCATTTTGACGATTAACGACAGCAGCTCAGTTGCATGTAACGGGCAACTTCATACATAAATATCTCGATTTCCCATCGAATGTGAGGCCTTATCAAAAGAAACATCATGAATAAAATTTCTGAAGATGGTCCGAGTGAAGTAGAGCAACGAACTGATCTCGACACCGACCTTATTTCGGGTCTTGGAAAAATTACATTATCAACGGTAAACAAGACACACAAACAAGTTTGAAGCGCAACGATATCTGTAATATACTTTGAAAATAATTTCAAGTGTGATTTATGCTCTGCATGTAGAAGAAAGTGTACATTGTCCTATACTCTATACGAATCTGTATACAGGAGATTTAACGTTATGAATGGTGTAAAAAATTAAAACAAGACAATGCGTCGTAACCTATTTTACGGATTTGTGTAGCTTTTACTAGTTATTATTCGTATTCGATTTGGATCCTGGATATTAGAATTGCCAATCTCTAACCACTCTCCCTAAAGACGGGAATATCAGCACGGCTGAAAAATCTTTTTCAATAACTACCATTTGAAATGAATGACTGTTCTCACAGAGAAAAGTTTAGATTTTGTAGAGGAATTGACAGAAAGAGCTGTTCAAGAATAGCTGCGTGTTCTCATTGAATTGCAAATTTGGGTTTGACGCAGCTGCAATGCATAGACAAAGCTGAATTATTTCTTTCCCCAAAATTTTTATACAAAAATTTCATGATTGTATTACTTGTTGCCAATTGACGTACAGTAATTCTTGTTCTTGTAAATCAGATGATATTAACCCAGAAAAAAGTTCTTATACTTCACAATTATTTATTCGAATATTCCGCTGCGAAATTTACCCAACGTTCGTTAAACCGTAAAAACACAACGTTCACCCGGAATTTCCTTGCCCGAATAAGTCAGGATGGAATGTCCTCAGGCGAGCAACGGCTCTGCAATTTAGACGTGAATTAAATAACAAAGCACTTACCTCGAAATAAAGGAGTCGTGGGCACGAGTACAAGGCAGAGAAGATCCACACCATCACCATCGTTGTCTGTGGACAAATTTAAGAAATACATCACTCCAAGAAGTCAGGACGAGACTAGATGCAACTTTGGTATGAGTTTTGATTTCTTGGCATTGAGAAATGTTATGTTTTTAGATTGGATGAACAAGAGCCACCTATTGGCAGGTCAAAAATGGAAGAATATTCAACGGTTATGTAAAAGTAGTCCATTTACTGGCTTTGAGAATGTGTTTCATTTCTTCGGTCATCTTGTCTCTAATTTCTCAGGCTCCTTCTCCCTAAGCTCCTCACCAAAATCGTGACTCTAACACCAAATTAGCTGACGTAAAAATACAATTCACGAACACTCGGCCAAGCTTCACTCGAGGTGCCGGGTGCCCTTCAGTCGCAAACAGCGCACAAAAACAAAGCCAAAAAAATGTCAAGTCGAACGCTCCAAAGTTCGTCGTTAATGAAGAAACAGCAACTGCGCAGCCGTGCTCCTACCAGGAAATTTGGTCGTATAAAAGATATTAATTCCGTTGACTCGCTCTGCTTGATAGGGTCCATCACTCATCTTGGAGGACACGATCTGTCTGACGACACTAATGATGACACATGAATGCGTTCTCTGAAACTCAAACAAATATCCATATTATTATCACGGAAAATCATACTGTTCACGAGGATTGTGTATAGGAATCTAAAATCAATTTCAATACATTCCCGGAACAGCGTTTTGCTTGCTGAATTTTTCTGTGCATGAGCAGAAAGTTTTTAAATGATTTAATCATCCCAGGAAGTCTATGAGGCTCGAGGACCTCGATACCGTAAGTTACAGATGTGTGCTAAATTTAAATGTGAAACACGTTCAAGACACAAGCTTTGCAATGTGGTGCCACCTTCAGTCATCCTCCGCAGTGAGAGCTAGATCGGAGCTAGCAAAAAATCGCTCTATCTTACTACTTCCTTCTTATGGCACAAATGTTTTCAAAGCTTGCTCCCGTTGATGCAGCTTTGTACGGGGTGAGGGGGACGACTGTAGAGCAGTTGTTCGCCAGAATCGACCTTGCGCTCTTTGCGCTCTTATTATATTGCCCATATTTGCTGACCTGAACGATAACTTTTCAAAATTGAGAAGGCTCTCTCACGATGTAAGAATTGTAACTCTCATAACGCCCGTTTCGCTGAGTTTGGAATTAATTTTTAATATGCTTTTGGTGGTTTCATAAATTGTAACTTTGACTTTCATACGAGTTGTGAATTCCGATTAACGTTCAATTCATACATCAACGCCTTTTCGATTCACGTCAGCGCGTTGTTTTACTTCAATGGTGCACGATATAATTGATTAGAACAAAGAAGAAATTTGAGTTTGGTCCACATTTTAAATAAACAGTGAAATTTCAGGCGAAGAATGAAATCATACAACGACAAATATCAGATAAACAGAGATGACAATTTTTTAATAAGTGCAAAATTCAGGATAGTGCAGTGTACAACCTCATCTTGGATTTCACATGCATGTTTGTGTGACAATTTACTGATGCCTTTCGGGCGCTGGGATCCGACGTGGTGAAGGAATTTTTTCGCGCATCCAGGTTGGTTGAGGCCTTGTTACTTTTTTAATTATTTTCGCTTGATATTCAAGTTAACGGAAATTGAAGTTAATACTGATTCAAGCTAATATTGATTCAAGTGAATACTTATCCAAGTTAATGTTGACCCAGGTTAATATTGATTCAAGTTAATATTGGTACGAGTTGATATTGATTCAAGTGAATAACAATTGTAGTTAATATTAATACAAGATAATATTCATTCAAGTCAATATTGATTCAGGTTAATATTCACATTTTTAGCGCCATGAAGCAACATTTGAACAGCTTTTCATGAATGAGTTTCGAAGAAAACCGGAACTGAAATCAGTGCTTCGAAGAGTATATTCAAATTTTATTCATACGTTGATCACATTTGAAAACGAAGTTACAGAGTCAACAAAAAATTGAGGGTATCTGATATTCCCTAAAATTTTCCTTTCCTAAATAAAATACTAGTCTTGAAGTGACTTTCTTTTTGAATAAAGGGAAATTATCAAGGCATATTCATCCATAGTAATTATTGTTTAAGCTGTATTTGAGAAAGATGTAGTGTTTGAGGGAGAAATATTTTTTACAGAAAATTTCACGAAATCACAATCACGCATTGTTAGGTCTGAGTGATTTAAATCCTACCCACGTGCCCGGCTTCAATGACCGTGACAAAAAAAAACGGAAAATAGCCTGAGCAAAGTCCGACAACACGCATGGAAATCCTTGCAATTGTCGGATTAAGTTCGCCGATCTGTCCAATTTACGTGACAAATCTCACCTAAAAAGTGTCCTTTCCCTATTAAATCGCTAACTTTATTTGGCCTTCCATTGCCAACATCCTCCCGTTATTTATTGAGCCCAGACTTTGCTGTCCCAATAGGAAACAATGCAGGAGCGGCCACCTTGCCCTTGACTTGAATACTTCGTCCGTGGCCAGCGGCGTAATTGCAACGCGTCTGCCATGCAAGGAGGCAGTAACGCAGAGATGTCGGCGGTAAATCTTCTGTGCTGCTCTAGTTGCAAAACTGCCATAATTTAACGAAGATCAGTGGTGCGGCCGAGGCCGACTGGCAGCGGCGCCTAAGAAAGCTACAGACAAACAGTCGCCTGCGTTGTGTCACAGTACCGACAGCTCTTCATTAGAGGTTGGAAGAACGTGAAGCTTTGTTTGCCTCATCGAACAGCCACTATTCTACATTCTATGCACTGTATGTGAAACACGCCTTTGAGTATAGCTGACATGGTTTCATTTCTATTTTATGACTTCAATTATTGTTGTTCCAGCGAGCTGTCAGTCGCGTTAATTAATACAAGGCATGACACGTCAGTGCTTCTTCGTATGATGCCCGTTTCTCTGCGTGCCGTGGACTACTATTGGGTAGATTAAAAAGATTGATTTGGAGAAATGCTTTCGATCAGTAAAGTAAGTGTGCAGCGTTAATTTCTAATAACTGATAAGGGGTGAAACTTCGAGTATCGAAATGAGTTTTCAAAGCGTTATGGTGCAAAGACTCGAACTGGACAAGATAATTTAGGAGTATGAGATTTATGCGAATACTTTGAAACTTACTTCTCTGGGTGTTCAAAACGCTTAAATTTGGTATAGCTGGGACTCACAGACATCAGTTTTGAATTTTGAAAACTTGTCACTCGTTCTGGTACGAGAACATGTTTCCGGCTCTAACGAATGTTTAGTTCAGCGACACATCAAAAATACCTAGGATGATACCGAACCCCTATTCGACTAAAGTGAATGGTAGGATGCAATTGAGTAATTCTGTGCTGCGAACCACATGTTCTGACACGAACTCATTGAAAACCCCCAAAAGAGGGTTTGATCATAGAAACTGGACGATTGAAATATTTTTGACATGTGTTTTTAAAATTCGTGGCTTTTAAATTTTTTTACTGAGGGTACAAATAGGTTTCAGTTGAATAATCTGTTTCCCAAAAATAAATAGGTCACGCTCATGCACTGGGTTCGAAACCAATCAAGCAATCTGCAACTCGACGATTCTCCACTGGCACCTGAGAACAAACGGACATTCCGAACATCAAATTAGGGTACCGACCTACATGAGCTCTTACGCCAGTCTTAGACAGGAAAATGCGGGGGGCAAACGAGGGCCAAAAATCAAACCGAGCCCTTGGAGACACCGACCATCATATTCCTCCTGGTGAGGAGGCTCTTTGCCCTCAGGGGCTCCACTATGGCGAGGTAGCGCTCGCCGGACACCACCACCAGGATGATGACGGACGCCGTACAGCTCAGGGACGTGACGAAGTGGTACATGAGGCACAGGAAGTGGCCCAGGTACCAGCTGTGGGGCGTGAGGGACAACCTTCAGACAGTCTTGCAGTCAGTGGCCAAGTGTTGAAAATGTCCGATTTGATGGTCTTCAGACGTTTGGATATTTAGGGAGAATTTTTTTTGAGAATAAGATAACTTTACGGTCGTGAGAGAGTCTTGTAGTGAGTGGCCCAGTTTTAAAGTAGATGAGGTGATGGCCTGTTGGAATTCTGGAATTAGGTGTGGAACTTTTCGAAAATATTATGATATCATGGCTTTGCCTATACGGACGGAAGAGCTTAGGTCTCACAGCCTGCCGGGCTTTGGAGTCAGTTTGCTTTGGTTTCTTTGACTGAAGTTGACTTCAGCTAGAAAAATCTAATTTTAGTTTAACGCTGGTCACTCTAAGATGACGGCTAACCTTGCTGTTTTTCTTGTTCAAACGTTTCACTCATGTTGCCTGTTAATGAGTTTTACAGTCCTGAAAAGACAGGAAGCTTGAATACGTTCAGGATTTTATTCGATAATGAAAAAAGTAATCATCCTAGAAGACTTTGTAATCATCGTAAGACAGGTAAAAGCTCGTTTAATTAAGATTCTCTAAGGGTTATGTATCATTTCATCTAGTTAGTAGCAGTAAATTTATATCTTCCATCGTAATGAATCGCAATAACGTTGTATCATTTTTCCTAATAAACACTCAAGCCGCATCAGTATCCAGATAAATGAGCCTGACTATGCCTCAATGTTCTCAGAAGTTATTAGTCTGCAATTGTGATTTGTCTGACGAGTGCGGTGAATTTCCAGAAGTAATAGTAGAATACTTCGTGCATAGTACCGTGAAGACTCCTTCATGCATGATAAAAAGTTAACAATACATTATCTTACGCTTCATCTCTCTAGATTGAGTAAAATTTTTAGCAATGGTAAGTGAAAAGCTCATTTATTATGCGTGCGCGTTAAATGCATATTAATGCACGTACGCCACATCAATGCCCTGGAATTAGTTTGGAAGTATTTATAAGTTGATTTTTATTTATCTGTTCGTGGTGAATCATAACGTCATAAGATCATATTCTTTAATCATAACCTCATAAGAAAATCTTGTTCAACCTGCATTGTGTTATGTTGAACAGCATACGTGGAACATTTTAGATAAAACTGAGATGATCTTTTGTTAATTGGTTTGAAGGGAAACAATTGGACGGTGTTTTATCTGAAAATGTTTATTCTCCAATGAAATTGTCTTCCGTAAAATTGTGTGATTTAAATGCGCACATTGAAATATTCTTCTTAGTAACGTGCAAATTGAAATTAAAGATGACAAAAAGTCAAGCGCACAACTTATTAGTTCCGAGAATCGTCGTTTACCAAATGCACATAGCTATATATTCTTCAGATACCTGTGAAGGAGTTCGTTTAATACCTTCAAAATACCTAACCTGCTTTATGCTTGAATTCCTTTCCCATCCAATCAGATGCTTTTCAACGCACTAGTTAGCATCTCAAAAATGTATTCTGATTTAATACTGAAGCGTGAATGCTTCAATTACCTTCCTACCTCCACCACGAGACAACCTTTCTCAGACTCCCAAAGAGGAAGAGAGCATTCGATTAGCGATGTCGTCGAAAACATCGCTAATCGAATGCATTCTAATAGTTCCCGACCAGTCAGTTCAATTGAACTCAATCAACAACAGTATTTCACTTGTTTTCGACAGTGTTCACATTTCACTGCTCACATGCGCCGCAAAATAAGTTGCGGTTTCTAGGACTAGAAAAAAGTCCACAATTTCTAATTTCTAGTCAATGTCGGGGAAGACTTGCACTTAAAATTTCCCGAAATTTCAACCCTGAAGGCTTTTTAATCAGGAAGTCCATCTGCAAAGCTCTTTTGTTGATGCTCAGTTTTATGGGTTTTCTTTGGAACTCGAGTTAAAAGTTCAGTGATTTTGGTGCAGGTCGTAAATGAGGAACGAAAAGCCACCTCGGTCTCTATCACTCAATTCTTGTTTGTTGGCAAAGTTTTGATATCGGAATAATTTGGAATAAGCCTGAGATGTTGTCATAGACGTGAAATTTAAACGACTTTAAGTGAGAGGCTGGCAACGAAAAAGTCTGACATCATGGTCCTAAGTACGCGGAGTACATGAACGTCATCACGGGCTGTCCTAGAACTAACTATCCGTTCCGTGACTTTCTTATTTGGAAGTGGAGCGTGTCAAAAAAATACACACATTCCATGAATACGCCAATTTTGTCAGAGTGAATTATTCATGACAAACGTAGGAAGGACGACCTGCATCACCTCAACAATTCAGTTTCTTAACTTGATTCACAGATTCGATGTTGTGCCGCGATGCTGAGCCACAGCAAGCCCTCGCCCTGCACATACTTGGCATGCAGAACATGTTTTGACAAGCACACTGAAGTCACGCTGACCACAATCCCCTCTTCGGTCGCAAACATTCCATCATTCATCTATCCCAATTTAATTGAAGCAGACGGCGACGGTGACCAGCTCGTGCACTCACTCGTGTATGACGTACATGGCAAAGTTCTGGTAGACACAGAACACGGCGACTCCCAGGTCCGCAACAGCCAAGTTTGTTAAGAAGAAATTGGTGTGGCTGCGCATGCGCCGGTGCAGGGTCATCACTAGCACCACCAGTAGGTTCCCTGAGGATGAAAACGTGCGTGCACAGTTAGACGAGCAGCTCTATTTCCGTTGTTGAGTTGTCTTACTGAGTTCTAGAGCTTTCCTAGGGAGTTGTAAAACGTTTCTGGTGAGTTGTAGAGCTTTCTTAGTGAGCTTTAAATCTTTCCTAGGGAATTGTAGAGCTATTTAGTGAGTTGTAGAGCTTTTTTAGAAAGTTGTAGAGCGTTTTTGGTGAGTTGTAGAGCTTTCCTAAAGAGTTGTAGAGCTTTTCTGGGGAGTTGTATAGCTTTCCTAGTGAGTTGTAAATCTTTCCTAGTGAGTTATGGAGCTTTCCTAGTGAGTTGCAGAGCTTTTTCAGGGAGTTGCACCAAACTTGCAGGAGTAGTGCTGAGATAGAATTTAATGATTGCGTCTCAAGCGTGACAAATACATCGAAACATTCTAAAAAAGAAACATAAACTCCTGCCGCAGGATCCAATTAGGTCAACATACGTTCTATAAAAAAGGAACTAATAAACTCTAAAGGAAGTTTGCGTTACAACTACACGCTAAATTCCGAGATTTGTTGCGTAAATTTTCTCACTAACTGAAGGGTATGTCTTAAAATAAATTATGACTCCTAATTATACACCCTTATCTTCTCTTCACTCTTGACTGCCCATTTGCAAGATAACTGAAGTTATATCTCATTGTGTAATCATTTCTTCCAAGGCCTGGGAGACGTCCTTCTTCTCGGCAAAAGCCCTAATTCACCTGCCAGATGTCAGGTATGAAGTCAGTCATGTAGTGTTACTTTTAAAGTAATTTCAGGTTTGTTTTTGATTATTCGGATGTGCGTAGTCGTACTTGCACATGGAGACCAATGACCCAAGCGTGCTGTGTACTGACCTGTGTACCTGTCATGTCTGTGTACCTGTGTACCTGTCAAGCGTGTCATGTACCTGTCATGTCTGCAGCGCCTGTTCATAATTATGCGATTGGCCTGAGGTACGCGTGCTCCAAGTGCGGGTACATGAATTCTGGTAACATCTTTCAAATTGATCACAAAAATTCAACAGAAATCTTGTTTTAGACATGTACAGAAAATTCTCTTGTATTCAATCAAGTAGACATCATTAGTTTTCATTTTAGCTGGTAAACTGAAGAAACTCTAAGAAACTCAGTTCTGTTTTCGGCTCTTGTCCTTACAAATTTCAAAATATTAAGCTCTCTGTGAATGATTGATAGATATCCTTGTGAGGCATGATTTTATTACATGGAAATCCTGCGATAGGTGACATTATTTTCACTGAAGGCAAAAGTGTTAGAGAGTATGCGAGCACTCAGTTTAATTTTGCATTAATATCTGCTTGAAAATACGAAAGGCGGGCTGAAACGTTCACGATCTGGATTACGTGTAAGTGAGCCGATAAGAGCAAACAAGTCAATACATTTCCCGTCTACATTTCTTTCACGTTCATCAATTGTGGCAAATTGGGAAATGACGCGTTAGGCTCTTTTGATGATTGGTGCCATTAAAATAGTTCAATTACGCGTGAACTCGGAGAAGTCATCTTCATTTCATCGCCTGTCTTATTGCCAAGTTAAGGTGCTCATCAATTTTTTGGGCTCTTGTCTTCAGTAAAACGCAGAGCGTGTGATTCATCGTATGAAAAAATAACATTAAGAGAGTTCCATTCGTACATAAAGAATGATGAATTTCAAACTTGAAATCGAACGTTGTCGGTCCGGGAAAATGATTGCTGAAATTTCCATGGTTTTCTCAGGGCCGACTGACTCGAACGATTGCACGTGGGTTATTTGATGTGATCCCAGGGCTCATACAAAGTCTAGCCTCTCGAAGACCAATTTTTTCTGTAATTTTGTTCTTGACAACTAGGATATGAAGTTCATGAATCACTTGAGTACATTCTTGGCAACTAGAACGTACCTAATTGATATCGACATATTCTGTTACACTATTTTCACAGCCTGCTGTCCTTCCTGAAAATTTTAAATAAAAAAGTTATTTCAGAACTTAGATGATAATTAAGGCTCCACAGGAGCCCTGGTTAGTGTTTCAAAGAAGCAAGCAAAAAGCTGATTTTAAGGATTTTTCATGCTATCAGTCAATGTCTGAAGATAACGGCGAAAGACACTCAAATATGGGCATCGAATCCTAACTTTGTAATCCATTCTGGAATCATCAAATCGGAAGTCAAAGGAATGTACACTTTCATGATTCTAGCCGGAAGCCAAAATAGCGAGCAAAGTTAGTATTCGATGCCCAAATTTGGATGTCTGCCGCACTGTCTTCAAACATTGACTGACCGAATGAAGGGCCCCTTAAAAGCGGGAACTCCTCGTGTGTCGCATGGCTTACGTCCTTGTGAATTTCAACGCCCAATGGCCTTATCTTCTCGAGTCAAGACAGTTTCCTTTTCAATTATTAAATTAGGCTACAATAATTTATCCGATTCAAGTGAAATGTGAGAATAATACATAAATTAAAAATCTGATTCAAGTGAAATGTGAGAATAATACAGGAATTAAAAATCATACATTGAAGTAGGTAACAGAATATCAGCAATGAATTTTTTATTTTTCTTTTCTCTAGAGCTTTCAAGCAGTTCATCGTTCATCAATAGTAAGCACTGTAAAAGACGAAAGGTGTTGAAATAAGTAAGGGCGTAACAAATGGTAAATTATACGTGTTGTATGAATTATTATTTCATATGCCACAGTGCGTAACAGAAACCGATTTAGTAACAGGTTAGAACTTACACAGGATTAAATTTTTCATGTGATGCGGAACCTTCATAAACGAGTGTGGGGTAGTAGTAATGAGTGAGTATTACTTCTGCAAAAATACCAAGCAGGCGGAGCGAGAGAATTGAGCTGCTTATGTTCTGGTTAATGAGGCATTCTTCTCCAAGAGCGACTGCGCTACTGCGTAGGAGAGAAAAGCTCGATTTAAATTTATTATTCGCAAAATGATTTCGTGATCACGGTTACTGCGTTGATCAATGTAAATAGTTTTCTGGTTTCAATTGTAATTGTGAACCCGTGTTATTATTTAAACGACAAACATATGTCTATGTGTGCTACAGTCGCGGTCCGAGGGAGCGTAACGCATGAAGAGAGAGGCTATGTGGCTGGTGCCCTGATGAGAAACCTATTCTTTAAACGTCAGTCATCACAAATAAATCTGCACGAGAAACTTTCGCCCGGAGCGCATTTTTGACCTTCAGTACAAAAGACACATTATCGGTCTCTCTCTGAAATGCCGTTATTGACTCGACTGAACGTCGTGATTATAAATCGAAGCCATTTATTTTACTTGACCTTTTCGGGAACCTGTTTGAGGTGAATGTACGAGCGTTGTCGATTACAATTATTTATGACATTGCAGAATTGGGGAGCTCAGCCTGACTCGGCTTGCAGCCTGTTCAGTCCTGAATTATTTAGAATAAAAGAGTCGTAGTGTTATTACAAAATCATCATCTTTTTAGTGCACTCGCTTTAGTGAAAGAGTTTATTTTCTGTGGCTATCTCTAGGGTAAATTAATGTAAATTTTGTTCCGTGTATTTTATCCTGAAACAATGAAACATATTTAAATTTCAGTGAGTCTGCGAAAAAAGCATCAGCAATCCCGGGAAACACACAGAAAATTTAGCCTTGTAATGCCAAGCTGATGATTGTCAAAGTTGTTATGAAAATAATAGCTCATATCTAAAACGACTGCACAAAATTCATCCTCCGATCACGCGTCAGAAATAAAAGTATTCATACACAAACTTTCACGAGAACCACACAGATTAATATTATGTATTATTGATTCTAAGTTACGTATATTACATATTATAAGTTATTAAATGTAATACTGCGACAACCACACGGAATACTTTCACAAGTAACTTGAATACTCACCGAAAAAAGCTAGGACGAAAACAAGAGAGTAGACAATGAGGAGCGGGATCTTAACTCGAGGTTCATGGAATATGTAGAGCTCAGACTCGTAATCAAACGAGTGATCTCCCTGCGTGGCGTTAAGCGAGTCTTCATCTCCCGTCGGTTGAATGGGCCACCAATTGGGAGAAGAGCCCAGAAAGCTTCTCGTGAGGTCTGTAGTGACGGCGGCAGTGGCGTTGTGAACGTCCTCCATGAGCACCAAGTCGCGGGCTTCAAGATGAGGAGGGACCACAGGAGAGGTTTGGTCTGTGGCGGCCATGGCTCATGAGCCAGTCAGAGAGGCGCTTGTCCAGCTTCTGGTCTCGTGAGACCGGGCTGGTCTCATGAAATCTAGACTTAATTTGATGACGGGAATCACTGTCAAAAATTCAAATGTTCCTGAGAAGTTCAATTTAAAAAGATTGCGTATTCTAACAAGATTTTCTCTCCGTATAAATGAACATACGCTGGAAAATGAATTACATAAAGTTGGCGTCGACAGAGCTCTGCAGGTTGATATTCTGTTGGAAGGATCATAATCGCATTAACATCTTTATTCTGCAGGCCGAATAAATTAAACCTGTCCCAACAACAGCTTTTCCTACTTGTTTGCCCTGAAGCGCATTCACAGTTGCGTGTGAACTACAGTTTTGGTACAGCGATTGCAAAATTGCGCGTCTGAATCACTTGAAGTAACTGCTTCGGATCTTTGAAGAATGGAAGCTTGAGCTTTATACGAGAAGGCCAAAAGAAACATGTCTTGGAAATGGAAATAAGACACTCGCACCAAAGTTCCGAGAAAATTTGAGCACGTGAAGATAACACACAGTAAAATCAATAAAAACCTTTCGTCTTAGTCCGGAATATCGGTGTGAAAACAAATAAAATGCATTCGAATAAGAAAATCATTATTAATGATGAAAATTCTAACTCGTAGCTCGTAATAACATTTACATATTTTCAAAGCAATTACGTATTTTTCATTACAGTAGAAATTAGTTGTTTGATTTTCCATTAGTTTAATTAGTTTTCTTAGCTTAACTTTGGTTGAATTGATTTCCTGGGTATTAATGGCCAGGTCTTTCGCTAAGATTATTCATTCAAAGCAAACAGAGATTATTTAGCATGTGAAATTTAATTTCAGCATTAAGAATTTGTGAAATATTATTATTTGAAAGCTGTTCGTTTCATATTCCTTCAGTAGAGCCCGGCAGAACGGTTCCAAGATGTGGAAGTAACATCGATGAGTGGGAAGCGCTCGCTTCCCACTCTACGGCTGTAATGCACGTAGATTTAGAAATTTGTATATGCTATGGGACACTTTGACCAAATAGGTGCGTAAAACAGAATGTTCTAATTTTTTTGCTTTAGAAAAATGTATGTAATACCTACGAGTTCTCATAATTTTCAAGCATATTCTTTGGGAATATGTTTAAATTGCGTCTTCTTCTAAAATTGCAACTACTTCTATAAACAAAAATAAAAAATCCTATCATTTCAAAGTTTGGGTTAAGCAGAAAAGAATGATCGCACATCAACGTAAATGTTAGCAAATTATAAAGGTCACACATGGAAACGACCTTTAATTCTACAATAAAAGCCCTGATTTAGAAAGCGCCCCAAGGATCTGGCTTTAGCCCCAACGTTCACGTTAGCTATGCTTCTCTTTTAGGATCTGATACAAAAAATTTCGTTGCGCCGGAAGGGCGGTCGTTGTGCTAGCTCTATTAGGCCGAATTAGGCGCAGGCCTAATACTGATGAGTACTGGTGCTACACGCGATGAGGCTTCACGATTTTCTCACTCGCCAAAACTATTTGGCGGCAGCTGTTTGGCATTCGAGGTGAATCATTTTTCCTTTAACTCGGATCAAAAAATCTGCGGTCAAATCGTTTTCGCGGGTGAAAAAATAGAGCTACATTATTTTGCGTTAAGTGGCATTTTTCTTCGATGACGCCCACAGTCATTTAGGCTCTTACGGACCAGGAGAGAACGCGAGCAATGTTTATCACTTTCCAAGTCGTAGAACTATAAATACATCTTTCAAATCCGGATAGATTTACATGAGCGTCCATATTGATCTACTGTGCTCTTTTCTGTCCTACACAGCGATACTTTTGAAATACAAACCCTGTAGAATCGTGAACATCGGTGGAGACTGTACGTACGTGGGTTTGGGTGATATCAAAACTACTAGAATTGGCTAGGTCCTCTGCCACTTGGTATGTCTTAAGAAGCGCTGCTTAGATGGCGAGCTTCTGCGCATTATTGATTTCCTGAAGGTAATAAATCAGCACCGAGGAATTCATAAGCGTTGAATAAAAACAATTTATTTTCGATTCCCAATTACGGGACTCTTGTTGACCTTAAAAGCTAGCAAGCATGAAAATATTAGAAAGAACTCATTTTGTTGCTGGAGCGAAAATATGAGCATTTATTTTTCCAACGGGCTCGTCAATGTTTTCCGAAGTTATTTTTTTCGGTTTCCCTAACTGGGCGAACGGAAAAAAATATATAATTTTCGCTACCCTCCAACATATTTCACAGGCTGCTCCTTTATAATGAGAGATTTGCAATGTTTCTGGAAGTTCAAACCCCAGACTCGGGCTTTGGGAGGATTGAAGTCTTGCTGACCTTTTAATCTTTTAACCTAACTTTGACCCGTTTAATTATTATTTGGACAGAAATGTCCTTATTTCAACCACAGATTTGAGCTACAACAATGAGATACAACAGTGGTTGGAAATCACCTATGATTCAAGAATTTAAATTCCACGGCATAATAATTACTCATTGTCCCTTGCTTGCTTGGTCCGTCCGTCCGTCTCTCTGATACGCTCTTAAGGATTTAAATGAAATTTCCGGGTCCGTATTCTTAACTAATCAGCGAGACTGTCAAAGAAGGCAGTCCACATCAGTGGTCCGGCAAGTAATAATACTTTATGCCAGATCTACCGTAAATAAAAAGGCATCTTAAGAAATAATCATCATTTGCCCCGCCACATTTGGTGGGGAGCGTTTACTAGTCTAACTGTTATTCTCCATCTAACCCGCATTGAACGATATGTTATAATGTGAGATGAATAATAATTATTCCTTGAACAATACTATGGAACATGCCCTCTGCTGATAAATAATATTCTAAGAGGCATAATAGAGCGTGTCAAGTCTACAAAAATATTAGCCATGCCATATTTTTTGAACAAGTGCAATACTGATCAAAATTTGTTTTTTGAGGGTGTTAGGAAAATCTGAAATCTTGCCTTCCTCCGCGAGAAATTTTCCTCAAGAAGGGCACATCTCAATAATGTGACGTGGATAAACACATCGAGAGCATCAGTCTCACATATTAGAAGGTTACGAGGATTTCTAGCGCGCAAACTCATCGTGCATAACTTGGAAACAAGACTTTTAATGTTCAAAAAATACTCAGACTTACCTCCGGCCACATCCTCACATTGGAGATATATAGCGCTGATACGCGGTATTTTCCTTACGTCCAGACCGCAGGGTTTAAATAGTCAGACACCTTACAACGCTTTCATGTCACTGATCTACATAATATTGATCCAGCTTTTCCTTTTGATTACCTTCGAAGGCTCAAAATATCACCGACTACGGATTCAAATATCAATGAGGGTGAGGAATTGCGGCTTGTCGCACGCACTTAGCAGACGATTACTTATCTACAAAGTTATACTGGCTCGAGACCTAAATTAGGAGAGCACTCAATCTCATCAGAGGCCAAATAAATCACCCGAATATCCTCAGCCCAATCACCACTCATTCTCATAAAGGCACTTGAATGCCGTCCTAAAATCTACTTATGACTCGAGGATGAGCGCAATCGCTCAAAGCGAAGGAATTAGACATTTAAAGCACCCGATTGCATCGGAATGATAGGTGCGAACTTGGGCCTGTAAGATTGGGTATTCAAATTAACGAAGGCTTAGGAACTAAAAATAAAAGGAATTCCAGTTCAAGAAAGGTGTCACTAAACGAAATTTGATACTTTGAATGAATTATATGCAGTAGATATTAGCTCTCTTATGAAGTCAACTTGAATAATTCTATTTTAATGCGGCCTATTTAAATGCAACGGTTCAAGATCGCTAAGTTAAAGTCGGCCTTATTTTCCCTAAAAGGAAGCTCCAATTCAGACGGCAGATGGATAATAAAGATAACGTCACGTGTCCCTACTCAACTTTTGGAGCCAATTTTTTTTAGGTTTAACTTTCCCAACGCTAAGTGGGATGTAGCTGCCTTTTGTAGGACCAAATTGCAGGTAAACTTGGGAGGACGCCGTCAGGAAGACAAACTTCACAAGAAACGTTCTCATTCGCTCGAATTAAAAGGCTTTTAGGCTGAATTATGAGGAAGAAGGTGTTTTAAATATTCGTGGATGACTAGGGCACCATCATACTGCGCTAGAGTGGCAGCACAGGTTTGAGAAGCTTCAAAATTGTCTATAAGAGTCACTCTCAGCGGCAATTACACTCTTGCTTCTGTGTAACAAGAGCAGTCGTTCAGTTTAAATTCGCACGAAAAAAATTGATTTCAACTTCAATTTTGAAAACAGACTCGCAGTACTGATAAGCAACGCTAAGATGGAAGAACTCGTGCAAATCAAGCGAAGGCCTACAGGTATCGGTTACTTCTAAATGCTATGTAATTGTTTGCCTGACTGTCTATTTCAAAGTCACGGCTAGGCTGCAAGTACACTTCCTAACATCTCATCGGAAACTGTGAGCTTTAATCCTAGTACGACAGCGAGCCCACACGCGATACATGGCGCTCTAAAAGGTTGTGGATTGACTGATTTTCAAACTAACTGCCGCACTTGGCAATTCCGTCAAAATTATGACAGAAGTCATGCACGAAGAGTACTCGTTTACCACTCACAGAGAGAAAGGTTTCTCAATTCCTTCGTTCCAAATGTGTATCTGATGATGTCGTGAGAACACTTGACTCAATTTAGTCCATAATTCTTGACAGCGATTTTGTGGAGAGAAGTTTTTGTGAAATGTTTCGTTTTTGGAGCCCCTGTCAGAGCTATTCCATTGTCACCATGCACACACGTTCATTTAACCCTCTTGTATACAGACTAACTTTGGTACGAAAATATTTCCTATTGTTACCCTGAGCTTCAAGGAAAGTTCGAAAAAATGCAGTTGAAAAAATATTGCTATGTACGAATATTATAAAAGTGGAACGTGAAGCTAGCCGGAGAAATGTGCGATTTCAATTTAAAATTCTGCCTAGTGGGTGAACCCGTACAGGGGTCCAAATAAATCTTTGCTTCTAATAAAAAGCCATATTTTAAAGCTCGGTAAACCTTAACATATCAGTCCTCTCAGTGCAAGACCGTAATTTTCTGGTCGATGACACTGTAACATTCTGCTATATTGAAATACTTTGCTAGAACAAACATACCAGTTCTCACAGTACAAGACTGTAGCTTTTCCTCGACATCTCGTTTTCATTGTGTTGAATCTAATACGATTGTAAAAATTAGCTCTCGCCTCTCGTCGCCCGGCGGGCGGCTTTCACCTAGAAAACACTAACAAAAGGCCCGGTTTGCAGCGGCATCTCTTGCATTTGCTTTTGATTCACATTCTGTTTCCTCCATTCATAATGTAACGATAAAAGGACATTCATTGTATCTCAAGGAACACCTAAGCGATTCCTCGTGTCTCAGTCATTTTTTCAAGAAAAGCTCTCCTCGTCTGGGGAGCAATAAATCGTTACTGGATATTTATTGAGGCGAGCCGTCACAGTTTTCTGCGAGCAGCATTCTTTTTTAGAATATTGTCCAACGGCAGCCATCTGGCACCCATTGTCGATTTGATAATGGTGTAGCAGAGAGCGGAGTGTAAATATATAAAAGAAAACTGGGGCGTTGTGGTTTCCAAATGAGGAAACAAGGCTTAAAAATGATGAATGCATGTGGTAAAATATAGAAAAAACGACTGAGAAATGACGAACACAATCAACACAAGAAATCATGAGTACAACCACCACTTTCCTCGATGCACAGTTCTCCACTTTCCTTGGTGCACAGCTCTCCACTTTCCTTGGTGCACAGCTCTCCACTTTCCTTGGTGCACAGTTCTCCACTTTCCTCGGTGCACAGTTCTCCACTTTCCTTGGTGTACAGCTCTCCACTTTCCTTAGTGCACAGTTCTCCACTTTCCTTGGTGCACAGTTTCCACTCCCCCCGGTGCACAGTTCTCCACTTTCCTCGGTGTACAGTTCTCTACTTCCTCCCACCAGTCATTTCTACGTTTTTTATCGTCCCATTGACGCCAGACACAGGTAACAGATATCTATACTCATTTTGTTTGTCATCTGTGATAGGGTTCGGTAAAGACGCAGTCTTGATAGAATATCCTCTTACTCCAACAGACAGTCTCCGAATCTATTTGAAAAACAGTTGTTTAATTTTTCAAAATATGAGCGTAATCAAATTCATTTTTCTTAAACGTAAATACTGTGCAAAATGATTGAATGGCAGTGATGAGCTCAACGAAAGCTAGAAAAATCATCATCAAGATCAATTAACAGCAGCAACAAACGAGAAGCAAGCTGTGGTTTTAACAAAGTCCTAATATCTTAATCTACCGTAATGCAGGACCCAAACACAGGCTTTATGAAGATCTTGAAAAATAAGACATTTTGCTGAACAAAACCTTTTTGTCAAAAAATACGTTTTTGGCTTACTCATAACTCAAATTAAAAGAATAATTATTCGTACTGGTTTTTATCACCTTCTACGACACCGGAACTTAAAATGATTCCTTGAGAACTCAAATACCGTGCAGTATGTTAGGGCAATATGTAAAGTAAATTTCAAGAGCTTAACTCATATGTCGCTTCATTTTATTTCTTTCTAAACTAGAGCTAAGTAAATGTTTTAGTCACCATTATCACATATCTAAAAATGATCAAATTTGTTACAGAAGCAGTGCACCAAAAACTAAAAGCAGAAATTCTAATTGCAAGAAAATTCAAGAGCATACGTATCGAGCATCAAAAAGCATTTAATAGCGAAAAACTTCACTTCGCTGGCCGTCAGCTGCTCATTTGCGGTCACGTCAAGCAGCCCAAGTTTGCCGCAGTTAACAAATGAGGTCGCAGAGGTTAAGGGGTTATTTCCCTTCATTACTCAATAGGTTGATTACCCTCGCCTCGGTCAGATCACAGGGCAGGTGGCGGGTCCATATTTCTCGAGAACCTCGGCGGCTGCATGGCGCGAACTGAACTGGCCATCGATACTGAGCTGAGGTGCACGGCGCATAGAGTGGTTACTGATGTCAAATGGCCCCTGAACTGACGCGTAGCATGGCCACTCTAATATTCCGTTCAGAAAATTAAGCCTCAGAGAAATATGTAGAGTACATGTGTCTTGCAGTCCCGTAGTCGGTTGCGTTTTTTTAAAACTTCAATTCTTTGAGTATTACAAATGCATTTGTCATTAGGATAAATAGAAAGTGCCAACTTTATCAAAAACATTACTATCACGAAAGTACAGACGTTACGAATATGAAAAAGTCCATCGTCAGTGTCTATAAAAAGAGTAGTTCAATTTTACTGAGTGATGTTATGCATGAGGCTTAAATCTGGACTTGTTTGCAGCCATTCCATAAAATTAAATGATCCATAATACTCAACGGGTCATTTTCCAACGATATGGGAACTTCGAATGCGAGCAAGCTCTATTCTCCAGAGAAACTGTGTAACGTTTAGGAGGTAAAAGTCCTTTGAGGAATGAGTTTGGTGACGAACGACATGCAGACAATCATGTGAGCTCAGAAATTTCTACACAGGGGGTTGCAGATCGAACTCCAGGGCCAGTGAAGCGCGTCTTGATCAGAACACTTTCATCAGCGACTTTCACGGCATCTGAGTAAAAGGAATAAGAGGCATCTTGCACGACTTTCTATTTTCACAGAATGAAATGTATTCGGCTTGCGAACTGCTGCACTTCCGATGCGTTTTTACCAGGCGTTTGGACGTTGAATTGGAGTTCCTTTAGAGTAGCTGTTGAGAATGCATTCCAGAAATTCGGAAGGAAAGGGTCAGGCTTTTTACTAACTGACTTTAAATTGACCAATCGGAAACGGGAGCGAGCAAGTTAAGAGAGTCCAAATTTCAATGGGAGTTTGGAAGTTATTTAACTAAGGTATATGCTAAGGTTAAAGCGTCTCTAAAATTTCAAAGTTACACTAAAAAGCTAAAGATAATCCCCAACGTGATTGAGATTAGCCAAACGGAAAGACAATTCTGGAACACTTTTCCCTTTTTAGTAATACACTCCAAACATTTACATGAAATAGTGCTTCTGTGAGAAAAGTCATCATGGCATGTTTACACAAATATGTCATTACCATTCACCATTGCAAGTGGCACGAAGCAATACTTTATGAAAACTGAGAAAACAGTGTATAAAAATAATTTCTAGTTCTTTCAATCGAACTTGGACTTGAGTCGCTACTTTAACATGAAACTACGGAGACAATGAAAATGACAGTGATAGTCGCACCTACGACCTCTTAACAAATGCTCCAAAGATTGCGTTTCGGTGTTCATGGAGGCAAACGCAAATTAAGAAAAAAAATCAGGCCGCGTATCTGGGGGTGATTTTTTACATGTATAAAACAGAGAATTATTCTATACACATCTTGCACTCATTTAAAATAATAAATGATACTAAATATGCCGAATACTTGTTCTGAGATGCAGTAATCGTGAGGAGTATAGAGCTAATTTGAAAAGAATATCTTACGAAGTCTGTATTGAAATGTGAAAGGATATGGAACGATTTTTGAAAGTCAAATTTTTCAGTCATGTGACTAATATAGAACTTTTTCTCTTTTTTTGGGTGAATTTTTGTTCATATCGTGGGTAATATCACTCTATCTTATCTCATTCAAGTAATAGCTGTGTAATAACGAATTTATCTGCAGCCTTCAAGCGAATTAAATGTGGCCTTCTCACATCACAAGCCTAAGATAATTTCGATTACGCAGAGTGCAATTTGCGATTTCATGTATTTTGTAATTTAAGTGAAGCTTAAACCCAGCTCAATATTGAACGAAAAATTTCAACATCTCCGGAGAACTAAAAGCAGTTCTTTAGAACAATTACTCACCATTAAGTTACAAAATAGGATAAAATTCTATTATACTTCCGAAAAATCTAGTTTCAATTCATTACTTTCTCAAAAAAATATCCTAGCTTGAATATTCTGCGAAAAAAATATGAGTAAATTCCCTTCATTCGTAACAATTTATCAAAAGATCCAGGAACTTAATGAAATTAACCACCACGTAAAGGACTCAGAGCATTTGTCCGTCGACCGCAATGCAATGCCAATATAACCTAAGGTCACGTCTCTCTGCCAGGTATTGCTTTCGAGATCGGAAACCGTTGGTATGAGAGCTCCATTTCTTAAGAAAAGGACCGAGGAATAAATCAATATTCTTCGGCCAGTACTACGGCTGCTGGGCTGAATATTGCTCGAAAATAAGTTCCATGTGCAGATTGAAGACTCTTGATCAGATTCCTATTCAGGGTTCGGGTATCCATAATAAGAAAAATTGGTTCTGAAAATGGTTGATGGTATTTTTTGCCGTAAAGCTTAGATCGACAGAGATGAAAAGTAAATTAAATATTCGTTTGGAAATCCGTAGACTTAATCTGAAGTTCTTCGGGAGTAAGTTAAATATTTGTACGGAAATCCGTAGATTTTCAGTTACGATATGCAAACGGTTCCATCATCTTTTCGTCAACAACTCGTTGAAAATCCTCAGGTATGAGATATATGTACCCAGATATTCAATATTGAATTACACAGAAATTCAGAACTTAGCAAATGATGCAAAGTACCTTTCAATTTGTAAGATAAATAATCGTGCAATCCAAGCTACTATGAAATTTTATGATGTTCCCTACCCTTATACAAATTATAAATATTTTGGCAAAACTATTTATTTATTCTACTCCGACCGTATCAACTTTGAGCATGTGCTCTAAATTTGTTATGATAAAATTGTACATTACTTGTTTCATTTCAGCTGTCCAAGTGTTGCTATGGCATTTCCTACGTATGGTAATTTGGGTCAAAGTGCTTATGGTCCCAAGGCGACTGAACAGACGTTCTTCCCTCTGCGGAAACTTATAAGATATCATACATGAGGGCACTTACACACTGATTGCAATCAGAGAGTGCACGTACACAGACAGAAGCTCACATGACAATACTCTGTGATGCCTATTGTACAATTATTGAGGGAAGCTGAACACGACGCAGCGCGCAAATAACTTCAACATTAATTAGGCCGTTGTGGTGGGTGCCATCACCTGCAGCGGCTACGGCTTCTTAGGAAAAATTATGACCCGGGAGGAGCATTCCGTCAAAACATTCTTCATTATGGTACGTGGAGCAACTTTCTCACGAAAGTTTCGCCAGTGCGATACGAGTAGCAACTTTCCATCTAGAAGTTAATCATTATGGTACAGGTAGAAAAATTACGACACGAGGAGAAATATTCCATCATAAAATTCTTTACTATGACACGCTGACAAATATTTTATCAAACAATTCATCACTATGAAATGGAGAGAAATATTCCGTCCAAAATTTCATCGCCATGACACGGTGAGAAACATTCCGTCAAAAATTACATCACCATGACACCGGGAGAAATATTCCATCAAAAAATTCATCACTATGACACTCGAATGATTTCGAGTATTCCATCAAAAAATTCATCACTATGACATTATGAGAAACATTCCATGAAAAAAATTATTACCATGGGACGGGATAAATATTTCCCCTAGAAATTCATCATTTGTCTCAAAGTTCTCCGCACAGGAGAACCTCTCCAAGATTGAAGCTCTGAAGGTCAACGATTGTTAAGCGGCCGGCTATGATTATATATAATTACCAATTGTGATAGTTTCCTTCCCGACAATAGTGGAGAGGGGCCCTTTTATTAAAGTTCTTTAAAAAATTAGTCATGGGCTTCTTCTTTCATTCACGAACTTTCAAAATCATTTCATCAAACATTAGGCTAGCGGCTAGCTCACCTCAAGTCTTATAATTTCAAGTCATGGAAATGCCTGCAAACGGAGGATACATCTGGGGCTGTACCGAAACGAAGTCTAATAATAATTGTACAGACTACGTTCCAAAATGAACCTTCGGTCACCCTGATGAGGACTTATAAAATGAATGCCCTTGTATTCCAGAATGACTAGCGCTACTGTTATAAATAACATTCATAAATTGGGTGGAAATACAGTTTTCAAGGGATATAAACGGCTTAAATTTTCCATGGTTTTGGTCATGATTCGTAATTTAAAAGTCAAACTCATTAGATCGTAAATTTCACTCGTACTCTTTGAATGAGGTCGAAGCAACTGGAATTTAAATAATTGTTCGAAAGCAAAAATTTAAATGCTGATTCATCAATAAAAATTTCAGTTATAAAGGTCGATAAAACTCGAGTTTGTAATTTTAATTAGAAACTCATGAATACACGTAAAATTTGAATGAGTAATTCATAAACTAAGATTTCAATACTCTTTTTTAATAAATATTAAAATGCTCTCTTATCTGAGAATTTGATAGAGCTTTCCCCAATAAATATTTTCATTTTTTCACAACTGCTCGCTCGCAGCTAGTTGTGAAATCTTAACGAATAATTTCCACCGAACTTCAAAATTGATATTTTAAACTGAAAATTCAACAAGTCATTGGGATTCTCTCGTTTATTCTCCTTTTAAAACACAAGGGGAAAACAGAGCAGCTGGAGTTATTTTTGTCCAAACTTTGAGCATAATTACAGCGATTTACAAAATGACGGTCCACATATGGACACATGGTAAGGGGAAGCCTATGAATACGAAATCGTGAAGTGGACACTTTCCGAGTTGGCAAAAAATGAACATCTGGCAAACATGAATTAGAGTACAAAGGAACAGATTTTAAGTAAAAAGTTTCTGCGAAAAGCCATGGCCTGCATTTGCCAAATCCCTGATAGGTGTTCACCTGACCACTCGAACAAAAAAATCATTCATTTTATATCAACTGCAGCTTCAAACTTATGCTCACCAATCATTTTCTAGCTAAGAAGCGACATTTTAAACACATCAAAGAATATCAGACACATAAACCGATTACCAGCGTATTACCGTATTTCAAATGAACTTGTAAACGTTTATCATCAACCGTCTTTTCTATTGAAGGATTATTAATGTTACAGTGGGTGAAAAACCAGCCAGAACAGTGAGAAAGTCCTGTCAGTAGGATTAATTGTTTGAAATAATTCCAAAAACACACGCAGAAGTCATTACATTGAGTGTACCGAATTTGGTCCTGGGGTAGTAAAGGATAGAACCATTACTCTGAACTGTCAGGTAATGATTTTCTCTTGAAAAGATCCTCGACTTTTGGGCTGCCCCTGCTAGCACGCTCGATACAAATTGCCCCTCCCATGGAAGTTGAACCATACGAATAGGAGTGTGTGGTCCACCAGATTCTCCAATAGAAATGCTCGTAAAAATCAATGTTCAGGATTTGAGGCACTTTTCTCTATTTTCACATTTACGGATTGCTTTTAAAAGTCGTAGTACAGTTACACTTTGGGAACAAATTCATCTTTGGTCTTTTTTACACTTTTAAAATATTATACTAAACTATTATATAAATATTTGCCTGCGTGGAATTTTTGCATTACGTAAGTAATTTTTGATTTTAGAATTATGCCTGGTGGGTTGAAACAAATGCCATTTTACTGCACAAATATGAAGAGACTACGAGGGTGTAAATCCAAGCAGGCCTGGCGTATGGCAGCAAAAGATCCATCATTTAGCTCACCGTGTGGAAGTAGTGTGAACACCGTGGGAACAGTGCGGATATCGTGTGAACAGTGTGGATATCGTGTGAAAAGTGTGGACACCGCGTGGAAAGTGTAGACACTGTCTAAAAAGATGGACACTGTGTGAACACTGTGAACACCGTAAGGACATAGTATGGACAGTGCGGACACTGTCTGGACACTGTGTGTTCACTGTGTGGATACTGTATGGAGACCGTGTAGACATCGTGTGGACACTATGTGGAGACCGTGTAGACATCGTGTGGTTAGAGTGTGGAGACCGTGTTTTTTCCATGTGTTAGGTGTGCCAAATGACACACTGAACGCTTGCATTTAGATGCCCCAGCTGCATCGGATTTCAATCCATCTCCTGTCATAGGCTGGCGACCGCTTGAGACTACTTGACCTCGATGCATCATGCATACATTGACGAATTTTCGCTCTACAGGATGCCAAGATTCATGACCTCTAATATCATTCCACGTAAGTGATATCGAGCTCACGCTGAGGTTAAAACGATCAATGTTATATTTTTATAAAATCCTCTCAGTTTTTCAAAGATTAATATGGAGCGTGTTAGGGAAAAATAGATATAAATTTCACGTTGGACCAGCAAATGACGAATGAACATTTATGCTTGTATGAAACTCTGAGAAATAGTTGTTGGTTTTTGATATATTAGCTGTTTAATATTTAAAAAGAGGAAATTTGAGAATAAAATTGCCCACTGATAATTTATTTTTACATTTACTTCACAGAAATCGTTTAAAGTATCGACCACCCACGTCTATTTTTAAGGACGCATGAAAAGCTTTGTTTATTCAACATCTGTGGAATCAGAGGAAGATCTCGTGGCAAGAATTGCAGTGGCGTCTGGCGATATTTCTGAACTTCCAGGCCTTTTCCACAATATCCGGCAGTCCTTAAGTAGAAGATATCACAAATGCATCGACGTAAGTAGTCGAAACCTGAATAATTTTTGTAAAGTAAATGTGTACGTAAACTATTTGTGGGAAATTTGGTTTCCAAAATTCCTCGTTTTAAACATTAAACAACTTGTATCTCAAAAACTAGTTTTTTCTCAAATAAATTTGAGCAAAAGTGTTCAGTTTAATACCTTCGCGTAGGTGTGTTATTTTGTATCTCTCTTTCCCTAACACCATGGAAGATTTATATATATACATATATATTTGTGTGTGTTTCTCCTGTAGTTTGAAGGAATCGCTTCTGAAGTTCAAAAACTTTAATATTTGCAACTAAATTTTCAAAATCTTATAAAAAACATTATCGAATTTTTCTCATATTTTTTGCAGAATATTTACTGTATTTTAATTCCATGCAATCAATCTCTTGAGAGTATGCACCAATGGAAAATTGAAGCCTGTTATCCCAAATCTCGGCGTGCATAGTAGTGCATATTCCCAGGCCAGAAAACTTTTACAACGACGACTCTATTGAGAAGATCGCTCAACGTTTTCGGGCCTTTTCGAACGCAGTCTGAGACGTAACGTCAATGCATAATTTTATGACCGTGAAAATGGGGGGGATGGGGGGGTGANGGGGTGAGTAACGAAGGTGGTTGGGATGATCAAGATGATGAGGACAACTGAGACCGTTACAGAGATTAGATTGTTGCCGCTAAATTTCGTCGGCCAGGCATGAATAAGATTTATTTGAACTCAAGATGACGTGGTAAAAATCTTTTAAATCATTTTTCAAAAACAAAAGCAGTTGAAATGGATCAGTGCATTGATTATAAGAAATATGTAATTATTAGGGTAGGAATCCTCATTCTAAGGTCTCCAGCTTAATGAATATTTATTCTTAACCGGAATTAAAAAAATAGGTTAATAAACCGAAACATAAATTATACGAAATTCGTTACTCCAAAAATGAAATACATGTTGAACAGGGATTTCAGTTCTGTAGCTAATGAGGTATGGAGGCAGAATGAAAGTAATTCCCATGTGAGTGGTGCTTTTCATTCGCAGCATTCTTTATGCTCGCTGGAGGTAATTTTCAACAGAGCACGCCGGCAGTGACTGTGACGGCCTCAGAAAGGAGCGGCTGCCGCAGACCACTCGCACCACCACAGCGCACGCCAGACTGGGCCTCCAGGCGCGGGCCGAGTAACAGCACGCAGTTCTTTTGTTACGGAAGACTTGCTCCCCTTTTAAAAGAGTGAAAGTGAGAGCCGCTAAGCAAAACGTGATATTTTATCGCAATATTAAGCGCGTTCTAACTTACCAAAATATTTATTGCCATGCATTTGTGAACTGTACATGGTATGATATTTAGGCATGAAACGAAAATCTACAAAATAATTCGTTAGTGAAGAAATAGAGAAGTCCAGGTATAGCTACATTCAACAAGTTGCTGATCTAGAAATTTACAGCAAACGAGAGCTTTGCTCTTTATTTGCAGGTGTTGCGGCCTCGATGATGAACAGAAATAACCATAATGATATCAATTTTCGGCCAAGGCGTTTCGTATGATATATTTGTGTCAGTCATTTGATTTTACACTGCTTTGAAGAATTATTTACATATCATGAATGATAAATAGAGACAAGACATATCTGACTCATCAGAATATTTCAAGCTTATATAATTGGCTAAATAGTTCATTGCTGAGTGATTGCGGAATATGGTTACAACAGGTTCATTAAACTAAATTTGTGTTTTCTGACATCATATAAGCTAAAACATTCTTGCTTCTTGTAACTCACTGAATAATTCAATGGCATAAATGTTAAACTGTTCGTTGTGAAGCTCTTATCAGATAATGTTCCGTAAATAGGAAGGCTTTAGATTCAAAAGTCGTCCGACGAGAGACCATTTCCAGAGAAGTGAGTGCTGCTAAGGTGTTGCGTTACCTTCAATTTTAACATCGCTCAGGTGAGCCAACACCTCCCACGGTGACATTCCAACATCGCTCAGGTGGGCCAACACCTCCCACGGTACGAGCTGCAGATCAATATGGTAGGCTGGTTGGCTCACACGCGCCCTTGTCCTGCCTGGGACGAACTTTGGTCTTTATTATCCGTGTGTCCTGACGAAGCTGTTTATAATGTCCCAACCAGCGTGCGTGCGATCCCACGTACGAATGGATTTACTTCCTGAATCCCACGTACAAATGGATTTACTTCCAGAATCCCACGTACAAATGGATTTACTTCCAGAATCCCACGTACAAATGAATTTGCTTCCAGAATCCCTCGAACGTAAGGATTTACTTCCAGAATCCCTCGAACGTCAGCATTTACATCCAGAATCCCACGAACGTAGGGATTTACTTCCAGAATCCCACGTACGGATGGATTTACTTCCAGAATCCCACGTACGAATGGATTTACTTCCAGAATCTTACGTACGTATGGATTTACTTCCAGAGTCCCACGTACGTATGGATTTACTTCCAGAGTCCCACGTACGTATGGATTTACTTACGGAGTCCTACGTACGAATGGGCTTACTAACATACCGGATGTCGTAATACGTGGTGCCGTAATTTAATCGATCATCAAGTGTTATTAAACATTGTGCATTTTTTTGGTAATGTTCATAACGAGCAATATTGACGTATTTGTAGTTAATTAGCTTTTCGAAGATTAATTCGAATTTTCATCGTGCGATACTTGATGAATACTTATGATGAGTCACAGCACGGTGACACTATTGTACAACAAGTGTGGGAGGTTAACGAGCTATCGCGTCACAGCCTGGCGCGGCCTTGCTGCTGCACACCAACACCCCAACACGCCAGCGTGTGCGTGAACTCGTCTCAGAGCAAAATTTTATTTTTGAGCTCAGGTCCGCTGTGACCTTCCCGGCATTTTCAACCGCACTATATTCAGGCACAGTATTCTCAATCGCAGTATTCTTAGTAGCAGTATTCTCGGTCGTAGTATTCTCAGTCGCAGTATTCTCAGTCGCAGTATTCTCAGTCGCAGTATTCTCAGTCGCAGGATTTTCAGTGGCAGGATTTTCAGTCGCAGGATTCTTTTCTTTTACTTCTAAGCCTCTGTGACCAAAGACAACTGCGTCCCATTTAGAATATTGCACACCTGTTTCGTGATGATTAAGAACGCTATTGTGACCTCGATGCCCTCTTTCAAAGGATTTTCAATTCATACTGAATAACATTTTACGAAAACTTCCTATTCAGACAGACATGCATGTATTGCCAGTATATAACAAACATTGCATCACTACATTTTCTTACGCATGAATACGAATAAATTCAGGAGAAAAAGAGTTGCACTGGAAGACCCCAAAAGATTCGCAGGAGCACTGCATCCGGACACGAATTAAAAATCTCTTTCTGTAGTTTTGCGTCGTCAGTACCTGGAAGATCTAGCAGTGCTAGATGTTTTATTTTAGGCGGGAGTTTTAAAGTGGACTTGGTTTTATACCAAAGGAGCTTGAAGAACAGGTTGGGCAGCAATTTAGATCACAGAAGTTGAGTGCTAACGATTTAGCTGACGTAAAAGGAGAGGTCAGCGAGTCCCTCTGTCTCGGACAACCAGTTTCGTCTGAGGTTGTGGTCTTTCTGATGTGTGTGTACATATCTCGGATGCTATTCTTTTTGATGTGTGTGTACATATCTCGGATTCTATTCTGCGAGGGAGAAAAGACACATCCGGACTTCGTATAGCAACAACATCAGTAAGAATTTAAAGCATTTTCTTCGTAATAAAACGGTGAAAATCAGTGGACAGTCTATCTGGGGCCGCAAATTTGGCTTCTATCTGTAGACCTTCACTTGGTGTTGTTTAGCTATGACGACATCGACACGTCTGTTCGCTCATCGCATTCTCTATCTCTAAGTTAGACACTTGCACCAGCTGTGTGAGTGAATATTAACACAGAAAGAGGTTCCAGTGAGCTACAGAAGAGAAGTAAATGAACTATTTTGATCGAATTACTGCGAAATACTCTCCAGACACGCTCGTAAAATTTCCTGAAAATAGAAGCTTTCACGCTAGAATTTACGACTTGTTTTCCCAGCCGACTGCAGCTCAAGCGCTTGATTGCTTCTTCTCCTTCTTTTTCCTGGAAGCTGGCATCGTTGATAGTTGATAATTAAATCATAAAGTGACATACGGAGGGCGAAACGATATGCAGCTTTCAGATGCGATGGACCTCATTGTTTTCTAACGAATATTTCAGACCTTGAGATCAAACTTCACGCATTCCGCCAGTAATCGAGCAGCCAAAATGGGGGCAAATGAAAAAAATGAAAAACAAAGAAACAAGAATTCGTCTTTTAATGTTTTTAAATTTTTATATTTATAATGGTACACTTTTAAATATCGGTGAGTGATTGTAAGGGATCGCAACATTCTTTAGTATTTTGAACTTACAATTTTTAGACTTTAAAGATTACGCGTCGAGAAACTTCAAAATAAAGCAGCCATGTGAGTACGCACAAGTCCAGAGCGCACACTCGAGGCAAAGCGTCAGCCCACATCGTCGTTTGGCGGCAAAAGGAAAGCATTCAAAAGTATTTGGTATTGCAGAATGCAGTTTTATTGGCAGTAAAGAACGTGTTCGATGCACAAATGAACGAGTTAAGCCTGTGTTAAAATACGTATTTTGTTATGTCACAATCAAAGAAGAACGAAGGCAATGACTTCGAAGCACCAAACTTTAGTGCTTCCTGAAGTTCGTACTACAAATGCATGACAATGCGCTAAATTAAGACGAAGTCTTCGAGATATTTGCATGCATGTTTTCATAATTTAGCGTTCGAAATCTTTAGCTTCTTGTTGACCTTTGTAACAATTAAATGCGCCGCAGAAACTTTGGGAGCAAAAATTGTATAGTTTTTTACCTCACGGGAGCTCCCAAAAGGCCTCCCTGACAATGGCCGCCTGATTATAACTGCAAAAATCATTGTGAGGAGAAAACTTCGTGAAAGACGAGCCCGTGGGGAAATGTCGGCCGCTCCTCCCCTCGCAACCTCGCCTCTGTGCTCGAGACGACCGACTCTTGCAATTCTTACGCCTCACATCGGAACCAACCAACATTACGTCTCACGTTGGAACCAACCAACGTTACATCTCACGTTGGAACCAACCAACGTTACATCTCACGTTGGAACCAACCAACGT